>JBAIZL010000006.1:81755897-81883397 GCA_036971475.1 Prosapia bicincta | reverse complement strand
ATGTCGTTGATCATTAGGTTAAAACTCAATCAGATAAACTCTATTATCATTGATTGCGCAAGGAAGGATAGATAGAATTTTGCGAAAAATTAAAACATGAAAAATATAACAAAAGTATAACACTGGGATCTGTGACAAAATCTTAAATCGTCATCTTGAAATATCTAGTTTCTGTTTTAGAACTATATGCATCTCAATGAGTTAAATGAAAGTACGAAACTACCCTTAGACAAGCGATCTTACTTACTTATTTACTTATAGACACATTTCTTTAGCTGATAATAGCTAGTTCCTAGCAATCCGTTCGCACGCACTACACCGTACATGAGTAACAGCGAGTCACTCCTAAAAAAAACCACGCATAAATACTTCCAGGGAGTCATTATACAAGAGTTTAACGTTAAAATAAAAAAACAAAAATAATTAAAATTGAATTGTGGGATCATACATTAGGGTATCGGGAAACGAGATAAATTCAGTGAAAACTATTTTATTAATATTTAAACTTAAAGTAGAGAAAAATTGGAGGCCAGACAGGGTCTAAGTAAACGTAATAGTCAGGCCAGAGAGAACAGAACCCGGAAGAGTGATAAGGTAAGCGACAGAAGTGAGAGGAAGCTGACATTAATGTCAGCGGCAATAACGTTTCTCTTATGTTACACTGTTAGATAAGGAATTTTATTTATTCTATTAGATATAGAATACGTAAAAAAATCTGTTACTAACTACAAATTATTTTCAAAACAATGAAGTAATAAGATTTGGCTCGTGTTATTTTATAATCGTGTTTTATAATTAGAGTTCATAATTAAAACAGTCTGCTTTAGGTCTTAGACAAAAAATGGGTAACCAGATACCAATCTTGGAACCAAACTGAATCGCCCAATATTCTTCTAGCACGCAAACATTCAGAAACAAGTGTACGCGGCCCAGTGATGGTTTTACAAGGCATTTTCACACGTTTCTGCTCAATGTCTTAACGACTTATAAAGAAAACCCGTTTTTTACACACTTCCCTAACAAATACTTGAGCTTTGGGTATGACTCCTTTTTACACCATTAAAATGGTTTAGGAGAGATAGGTTAGAGGTGTCGATATTTAGACCATACGACATGCAAGGAAGGTAATGTGGCCGCCATTACGTTTGAACTGCCCATTATTACCACAAGTATATATTTTCACAGGTCGAGGAAACCTGAGGGAGAAAAAACACACTGAAATACTTTGGCGCTATCGAGAATCGAGCCCAGAAAATTTTATGTTAGTAAGAAAGTGCTCTATGCACTAATTAAAAGGCAATAAAAGTTGAAAAACCTATGAAATAAAAGATTCAGTAGAGGCGAGTGCGACACAGATGAATTGTTAACGTTATAATTGAGAGAAATGAGCGACAGATAGAAAGAAACAGAGGGGATGAAGAGAGGGAAAAGGAGGGCCGAAGAGAGAGAGGAGAGAATGGAATGGTGATAAATGGGAGAGAGAAAGAAAAAGAGAGAGAGGGGGAGAGAGTTGGATACCTTTTGTCATATACGCTATAGTAGCAAAGTTCAAACATATGTAACATTATTACACAAATTCTAAATTTTAACGGGTCATTTTACTGAGAAAATTTCTGTAGTTATCCTCACCGATGACGTTGTCTCTGCGTTTTTAAAGAAATCAATGTGAGAAGATAAATTACTAACTGTGAGTTTTTCCCTCTCTACAGAGTGGGAGGAAAGGAAGGAAGAAGAGAGAGGGAGGAAGGTAAAGAAATGTTTTTTCTTTTTTTTCCCCATTCAAAGTAATTCACAAAATTACAATTCTTATTATGATTTCACCTTAGCTTTTGAGTAAAGGTAATTAAATAACAACGAACACCAAAACACATAATCAATAATCTGTTTTATCCTAAGGGTCTCACACATAAAACCTCATTACCGAAGACTATAACTATACAAATCCGAAACTATACTTACAGTGATACGAGCACATCATTTGTGTAATTATAGTCATGATTGATCGTTACACCTAATGATGATGATAACTATGTCATTGAAACGCGTATGGGAAAACAAATTAGTCATTGTGAGTTGTTCCTTGTTATTTAATAATAATATTTTTCAGTTTCATAAATAAAGGTTTGTAAAACATAAATTTGTTCCTTTATATAGATGTTTCGTCGTGTATTTTGTTATAATTGTACCTCTCTTCTTTACACTATTCAACTTTACTTTCAGACAAGTGAACATCACATCCTGTACATTATAACAGCCTCATGAACACCGATCTCTTTGTCTTCGGTGTCGATATTGAAATAAGATTTAATTTATGAGCACATCTTTTGATTTTTAACTCTTATTTTATTTACGCCATTATCTGCGACAGCGTTATTTTTCTGGCAACACTCACATCATCGGCGTTACTATAGCAGCCACTTCTGTGAAAAGATATTCCTTTTAAATCACGATGATTCATATTCATTGCACGGTTTAATAAAAAGTTCAATAAAGTTGGCGAGAGCCACTTCAAACTCGTCCGTCATACTGAATCGCCAAACATCTATCTGTCTGTTTGTAATTGCCGAAGTTCAACGCCGGTCGGGTTGCATTATTTAGAGAGTTCTGGATGTTGTTTTTGTATAATGTTTTAGTCCTACTCATTTTAATGACACTATCATGCAACACTTATCTTATTAAGTCTTACTACTTCCCATAAACAAAACCAATTCTGTGTAAGAAAACGTTTATAAGAAAAAACATATTTTAAAACAAAACCAATCATCCTATACATGGCTTTCAATGGATATTTTACAATTCGGTTCTGATTGATTAACTATTATTCCGACGAAAATATTTTAAACATTTTCAATTGGAGAAACTGTAATATATTGGTTCGGACAACATATTCAAACCTGAAGTTCATTCGATCTTCTTGTGTGATACATTACTTTTTCTCTGGAGCTTTAGTAACGCAATGTATAAATAATGGTTACAAACTCACTATTATCAATTCATTTTGTCACATGCGCTATAATGACAAAGCCACCAATAATCAGTAATGTTATTACACAAATTCTAAAATTTAAAATATAAGAGACTTATTTTTGTGAGTTAAAATTTCTGTAGTTATTCCCGCTGATTACGATGGCTCTGCGTATTTAATGAAATGGATATAAAAGTTCAATTACGTCTATGAGTTGACAGGCCTATACCTTATAATTTAGCTATTAACTTTACTCACAAGCAAAGCTTATATTTTTGTTTTACTAAATCAGTTTAAAGTATTTAAAATATTTTTTTCTTATATTTCCAGAAATTAAAAAAAAAATAATAATAGGAGTTTTTATTAAAATTGTCATACATGATTTTAAGTAACAATATGCTAGCTAGCATGCTATTGAACTTTTAAATTAATTTTGTAAAATGCCAGCTGTAAATAAAATAAAACTAATTTAAAAATAATTGGAAAACATTTTGTTAAAACACCCAGTAGTATTTGAGAAATATTTTTACAAACATTAAAAAAGAAAACATTAACTGTATCTGATTAGGGTAGAAAGCGAATATATTTTAGCGTATTATATTTGCTATCGATATGTCGTCCCAACATTTCCTTATGATAGAGCGTTTTGTCTCTAGGGACAGCCAAGTGGAAGGCGTGAAAGTAGATCCCCAATGATAAACTAATTCCGCCGGTTTTTCCAATAGGAAAATAAAACGGCGCGAGTTCAGCAAGTTTGGAGCTTTTGTTTCTAAGTAATAACGTCATCCTTGAGTTATCTAAACTGCAAACAAACTACTTCAACTTTGGACATCTCTGGACCAAATATTTATATTTAGCTACTGAAATTTCTCCCCTTCGAACGATTCCTTCTCTAACCGACCACAGCCTCCTATTCAGTTTTTTCTTTCCTTTCCTCAGGATTACTCTTAATATTTCTGTTGTTGCCTAAAGAAATCGGACAAATATAAACCCTTAGCTGCCCGTATCGCATTATTAGCTTTTTTTTAATAAAACTTTTTGTTCTCTATTAAGATATTTTCGTCAATATAACAATCATTGACGTTAAGGCCATGTGAGACCGAAGGTTAGCCAGTGTTCTTCGAAGAGCCATCCAGTCGTTCAGTCTTTTGGTGGAACTTAAATTTTCTCCTTTGATAAATATCTCCTCCAATCTCTTTTTTCCAAAATAGTTCTCGTTTTCAATCTCTTACTCAAATTAAATTATGTTATATAATATACAGATACTCTTAATGCAAAACTAATGTTCTCAGGATGACACATCTATTATATCGGTTTCTATCGGGAGTAGTTCTTCCTTATTTTTGGTTTTACTTAAGAAATATTCTATTTTGTGTTCTACGTTTGTTGCCTTGTTTATGTGATTCAATTTGATAATTTATAAGAATTTGAGGTTAGGGTGAAACCTCATGAGATTGTTTCAAGCTCAAGTTTATGACAAATTAAGTTTCAGTCACAATAATTGGCTCCGCCCACTTACTAGCACAGGAACGAGTGAAGCAGTTGATTCCATCAAAGGCAGTTGATTTGCCTAGAATATTCAAGGTTTTCTATGGGATTCTGTGCTAAATTACTTATTAACAATTAAGATATATTTAGAAAGAATTTCTACTTAACAGTAATTCAGAACAGTTTAAAAGGCTAAACGGATAAAGCAATTATAAAAAACATTTTTTAAATAACACACACAAACATGCGTACACACACGCACACGCACACACACACACACACACACACACTCACAAACACACACACACACACATACACAGATATCTATTAGGTAGTAATAAGTCCATGTGAAAATGTAAGTTAAGAAATAATTAATTCAAGTTTTTGTTAGCAAAACTGTTTAGCAAATTTTGGTTTCAAGTAATTTTTTTTTGAAAATGCAAATACTTGATAAAAACTTTCTTTAGTCCAGTTCACAATGAAGCATTATCTACACAGCCGTATTCTCCGTTGTATATTAATTTCTGTAGAGGCCCAGTTCACAACGAGGCGACCTCGAATTAGTGATCTCGAAAAAGCCAATAAAGAAGCTGAGATTGTAACACTTCAGGTTCTTCCCTAGTGGGATTTTTTTGTTGCGTTACGTACGTTTTCAGGAAACTGTGGCACAAACCGGTCATATTTAATACATGTTTTAACCAATGTATAACAACCACAACAAAGCTAAATCTATTTAATAAGATTTTCCATCCTAATATTAAAACAAAAACACAAACTGAAATAAAAAAGACGAAAAAATTACAATTCAACGATTGTAGTTTAATTTTGGTTCCACAATATTATATACTATTCGGCTTTGACTATTCAAAACGATTGTTTGAAATATGAAATAGTTTTGTTTTGTAATGACGTCCTTATTTATTTTAACCACCTCCAAATTATTCACATAGCTAAATAAAACATTTAAATACAAAATACCACTCTTTATTTTATTATAAATTCGAAATAGGATCGAATTAGCTCAGAATTTAAAACTGTAAGAAATTACATTTCGTGATTAGGCAAAAAATCATAGTTCCACAAATGACACAAGGTTTTTATATAAATTTAGTTTTATTCAGTTTGAAATTTATAGTTTTTGTATTGTCTATTAATAAATTAACAATGTACTGTATGTAAAATATCTATATTCGAGCCATCGAGGCCAACCTTGGAAGCTCGTAATAAGAAGTAAGTAAAATATCTATATCAAACAAAGAACTAAAGCGCCTGATAAACGATGAGCTGAAAATGACTAACAACATGGTTGTGCGTGCATTGCCTATGGTGCGCCGTGTTCAGTCAAGGTTTGTAAGTAAAGACATTAGTTTTCTACTATAATGATTATTTAACTTTGTCAAAAACATTGATTCAATACAACCCATTGAAAACTTACCTGGATAAAGAGAGTGTACTTGCGATCTTACGAAACTGCACTATAAATTTTAAAAAAACATTTTAAAAAAATGTAAGTCTGCAATAGTTTGTTTTAGTATGTACTAACAACCTGCTATAGAAATGTTTTGTTCCATTATTAAATTTATATAATCTAATTATTCGATATACATATGTAATATAAATATGTGCAATATAAATAGAAGTTATACAAAGGAAAACAAACTAGCTAGAGGTTATCATATATTGTTTTATGTACGTAGGAAGAAATCCAATAATGTTGGAGGCTGTATCCTACAGGAGAGCAAAACTGATGCTAATTTTAGTGGAAAGTCTTTAAATGAATGGTAAGCTCATATAATTTTAATAATCGTAAACTCATTTCATGCTTTTTCAACTTAAACAAAACTTGTACAGCTCTAAACATTTAAGTTTATTCCCGCCATTTACCTGACGGGACGGAGGCTACCTGGATCTATAGCCGCGCGCAATATTTCTACGACATCCATTAAGCCGGAAAATAGAAGCACCACTTTCTACAAAAGGGTGTTTTCATGACGATATTTTGCAGCTTCAATTTACTGATCCTAGAGAAATCGCTCTGTAAAACGTTTCACGCCACGTATTCATCCACGTCACCGTATACTGACGTCCAATTTCAGAAACAATTTGCCAAGGAACATTTTATAGACTAGCCTGATAGCCTGGCTTAGTTCAGTGCTATTAAATGGAGAGACAATTCCTTTTACAAGGCGCAGGAAACTCGTTTTAGAAATAGGTCTTTCAACAAATACCGGCAAATTTGTTATTACAAAACTAAAATTTCTGTAGGGAATGAGGAGCCGAAAGGGAACATTTTTTAATTGTTTTATGCTTACGAAAATGCAGTAATAAACAAGAAAGACCGATAAACAACATAAGAACATTGCATGAATAATTAATCGAACATTTCGGTCGAAGTTTGAAGCATTTACAGTCTAACTTATAGGCATTATTAACACTAAATTATTACTATTGCAAGAAAGCAATAATTTATTTCTTAACAAATATCACCTAATATTATTAAAATACTTATTTCATCATAGTATAATATACTGATTTTCATAATGAACCAGATTTTCATCATTTATATGATCCAATTCCTCATGACTATAGGATTTTTCACGTTGTAATGAAATTTGAGAAAGTTGACGAAAATAACAATTCTTTGTTTTAGCTTATATAATAACATTTCTGTAGTTAATTTTAAATGTCTTCTATTTAAAATGTACTTTTTTATTTATAATAGAAAATGTTGAAGTTAAGTTTACTTATGTTTTTTTGTTTAAATTGCACTTTTATGTTATAATTTTTTTGACATTATGCATAACTTTTAATTATAATTTGATTGCATAAAACGTTTTTTTTAACATAAAGGCTGTTAAATCTTAATGACTTACATTTATAACTTTCAATGAAATTACAATCCAAGAAAATCACGTATCTCCAATATAAACTGTGTGCAAAACTCGTAATTCCGTAATAAAAGTGGAAAGTAAAAAAAATTAACAGTTCCATATGCAAATAAAAATAAACAAATATATAATTATTATATTTAAACCTATATAAAACATTGTTGATATAAATCTATTTTTACAACGATTTTATTGTCTCCTGTGAAATTTAATGTCTTGGAGTTACAAGGTTTGCTAATTAGGGTAACGATATTAATTATTGTATGGTAACAGGAACAATAAAATTTATTTCTTAGAGTAATATGTTTTGGTCCTAATACCACTGTAACTATTACCAGTTATATTACCAGCTAAACGGTAAGACCAAAAGTAGTGAAAATTGTTATTAAAACTGGTATAACTATTATATTGCGCTGTTCATCAGCGGTGTCATTGCCTAATACTATCTAAGGCAATAAATTGAAATACTATTTTCTGATAAAATGAAATAAGATTTATTTTATTATTATAATACCCTATTTAAAAGCGTAACCTTATAGCACTGGATATGTTTTTATGATTAAATTCAACTTACGTTGAATACGTTGGGAGAATTCTACTTGTATTTTTCTTAGAAAACTTTTACTACACAGTATAAACAAATCTTATTTTCTTACCAATAAAGATAAATTAAACAGTTTTATTAACAAAAACCATCAACAGTTATAGACATAAAAAAACTGATAAATTAATCATTTATTAACTCATACGCGTTTCAATGACAAAGTTATCATCAGTGAATGTTGCTGCTACAAACTCAAACTTACAATTTATCAGTTTTGTGTATGTCTTTTATTTGTTTTAACATAACCTCACAGGCTAAGCTTAAAGAACAGTTGTATAGTTTTTTATATCCTTATTCTGGAATGGCAAAATAAGTTATGGATATTATTTACTATTTTAATTGACAAACTCTTTAGGGAAACAGAGTTAAGATTATCGTTAACAATATGAATTTATTGTTAAGAATATTAGCTCATTTCTAACAACATAGGTCTATTGTTTAGGGCTTAAGATTAACAACGATTTTAACAAGAGGAGCTGATTGTTAATAACATGAGCTATTGCTAACAACAGCTTATAGTAACAATATGACGTTATTTTCAACAATATAAGCTTATTGCTAAAACTAATATGCTTTGAGTACATAAAACGTTTCTTCGGGATATTGAAATGCTTTCTTCGGTATGAAGTCAAATTACTTGACTTACTTTGACCACAAATAAACTTTCTCAGAAACGATTAAAAAAATACTGTTAAATATGAAACACCTCTTTCAAATTGATTTCAATGAACTCGAAATAAGATCGGCTGTAGTCATTAGGTAGATATAACCGACACTTCCAAATTATGTTTTACTTTATTTCAAATTTTAAATTTAATATTAGTTTACAAGTCAATGTGTTACGGTAACATATGAAACAATTTAATGTTAATTTATTTTTCTGCCTCCACATAAAGATTAGGCATCTTTATTCCAAAAAATTGTCAAATTTTTATATAATTATAGTAGTAGTTACTGTAGGCTACTTTAAAATTTATTTAATCAAACAGAAACAACCTTATCGATGGTTCGGCAAAACAACCTTTCTTGCTCTTTGATTTGGAACAAGTAGTAGCGATCTGTAGGAAACCTATGAAATCATTGAGCTCAATCAGAAATCATTCAAAACAATGAAAAAATATTATTAGAAACGGTATACCTGGTAAAACTATCAAATAAATAATTGAAAAATTACAGCTTTATAGAAGAAAATGAAGAGATTTACACACTAAAAACAATCTTGAAACTAAATAGTTTTGTTGAGCATAAGTTTTATCGGCAACAATCTACGTATGATATATTGGCATAACATCAGTGTAAGTCATAAGTAAGAACATTTGTTAAGAAATCCTTTTATTTCACTAATACTGTGTATCCTCATTAATTAATTTAATAGCTATTTAGATTTTTAGGTTATAATCAGGTTAGGAGAGCTTCGCATTCACTAAGCTCGGATAAAACCCCACATAAATGTAAATTTCATCCATATAATAAAAGCATCTTATTATAAAAAAATTCAAACCAACATCTCATTTATTGGTTTTGCAACAGATTGGAGATTACAAACCAATATCGCATTTGTTGCTTTTGTAACAGATTGGAGATTACAAACCAACATCTCATTTATTGGTTTTGTAACAGATTGAAGATTACAACCTGACATCTCATTTTGGTTTTGTAACAGATTGGAAATTACAAACCATCTCATTTATTAATTTTGTAACAGATTGGAAATTACAAAACAACATATCATTTATTGGTTTTGTAACAGATTGTAGATTACAAACGAACATCTCATTTATTGGTTTTGTAACAGATTGGAAATTACAAAACAACATATCATTTATTGGTTTTGTAACAGATTGTAGATTACAAACGAACATGTCATTTATTGATTTTGTAACAGATTGGAGATTACAAACCAATATGGCATTTGTTGCTTTTTTAACAGATTGGAGATTACAAACCAACATCTCATTTATTGGTTTTGTAACAGATTGGAGATTACAAACCAATATCGCATTTGTTGGTTTTGTAACAGATCGGAGATTACAAACCAACATCTCATTTATTGGTTTTGTAACAGATTGGAGATTACAACCCGACATCTCATTTTGGTTTTGTAATAGATTGGAAATTACAAACCATCTCATTTATTAATTTTGTAGATTGTAGATTACAAACGAACATCTCATTTATTGGTTTTGTAACAGATTGGAGATTACAACCCGACATCTCATTTTGGTTTTGTAACAGATTGGAAATTACAAAACAACATATCATTTATTGGTTTTGTAACAGATTGTAGATTACAAACGAACATATCATTTATTTATTTTTGTAACAGATTAGAGATTACAAACCAATATCGCATTTGTTGCTTTTGTAACAGATTGGAGATTACAAACCAACATCTCATTTATTGGTTTTGTAACAGATTGGAGATTACAACCCGACATCTCATTTTGGTTTTGTAACAGATTGGAAATTACAAACCATCTCATTTATTAATTTTGTAGATTGTAGATTACAAACGAACATCTCATTTATTGGTTTTGTAACAGATTGGAGATTACAACCCGACATCTCATTTTGGTTTTGTAACAGATTGGAAATTACAAAACAACATATCATTTATTGGTTTTGTAACAGATTGTAGATTACAAACGAACATATCATTTATTTATTTTTGTAACAGATTAGAGATTACAAACCAATATCGCATTTGTTGCTTTTGTAACAGATTGGAGATTACAAACCAACATCTTATTTATTGGTTTTGTAACAGATTGGAGATTACAACCCGACATCTCATTTTGGTTTTGTAACAGATTGGAAATTACAAACCATCTCATTTATTAATTTTGTAGATTGTAGATTACAAACGAACATCTCATTTATTGGTTTTGTAACAGATTGGAGATTACAACCCGACATCTCATTTTGGTTTTGTAACAGATTGGAAATTACAAAACAACATATCATTTATTGGTTTTGTAACAGATTGGAGATTACAACCCGACATCTCATTTAGATTGGAAATTACAAAACAACATATCATTTATTGGTTTTGTAACAGATTGTAGATTACAAACGAACATCTCATTTATTGGATTTGTAACAGATTGTAGATTACAAACGAACATGTCATTTATTTATTTTTGTAACAGATTAGAGATTACAAACCAGTATCGCATTTGTTGCTTTTGTAACAGATTGGAGATTACAAACCAACATCTCATTTATTGGTTTTGTAACAGATTGGAGATTACAACCCGACATCTCATTTTAGTTTTATAACAGATTGGAAATTACAAAACAACATATCATTTATTGGTTTTGTAACAGATTGTAGATTACAAACGAACATCTCATTTATTGGATTTGTAACACATTGTAGATTACAAACGAACATGTCATTTATTGATTTTGTAACAGATTGGAGATTACAAACCAATATCGCATTTGTTGCTTTTGTAACAGATTGGAGATTACAAACCAACATCTCATTTATTGGTTTTGTAACAGATTGGAGATTACAACCCGACATCTCATTTTGGTTTTGTAACAGATTGTAGATTACAAACGAACATCTCATTTATTGGTTTCGTAACAGATTGTAGATTACAAACGAACATGTCATTTATTGATTTTGTAACAGATTGGAGATTACAAACCAATATGGCATTTGTTGCTTTTTTAACAGATTGGAGATTACAAACCAACATCTCATTTATTGGTTTTGTAACAGATTGGAGATTACAAACCAATATCGCATTTGTTGGTTTTGTAACAGATTGGAGATTACAAACCAACATCTCATTTATTGGTATTGTAACAGATTGGAGATTACAACCCGATATCTCATTTTGGTTTTGTAACAGATTGGAAATTACAAACCATCTCATTTATTAATTTTGTAGATTGTAGATTACAAACGAACATCTCATTTATTGGTTTTGTAACAGATTGGAGATTACAACCCGACATCTCATTTTGGTTTTGTAACAGATTGGAAATTGCAAAACAACATATCATTTATTGGTTTTGTAACAGATTGTAGATTACAAACGAACATATCATTTATTTATTTTTGTAACAGATTAGAGATTACAAACCAATATCGCATTTGTTGCTTTTGTAACAGATTGGAGATTACAAACCAACATCTCATTTATTGGTTTTGTAACAGATTGGAGATTACAACCCGACATCTCATTTTGGTTTTATAACAGATTGGAAATTACAAAACAACATATCATTTATTGGTTTTGTAACAGATTGTAGATTACAAACGAACATCTCATTTATTGGTTTTGTAACAGATTGTAGATTACAAACGAACATGTCATTTATTGATTTTGTAACAGATTGGAGATTACAAACCAATATCGCATTTGTTGCTTTTGTAACAGATTGGAGATTACAAACCAACATCTCATTTATTGGTTTTGTAACAGATTGGAGATTACAACCCGACATCTCATTTTGGTTTTGTAACAGATTGTAGATTACAAACGAACATCTCATTTATTGGTTTCGTAACAGATTGTAGATTACAAACGAACATGTCATTTATTGATTTTGTAACAGATTGGAGATTACAAACCAATATGGCATTTGTTGCTTTTTTAACAGATTGGAGATTACAAACCAACATCTCATTTATTGGTTTTGTAACAGATTGGAGATTACAAACCAATATCGCATTTGTTGGTTTTGTAACAGATTGGAGATTACAAACCAACATCTCATTTATTGGTTTTGTAACAGATTGGAGATTACAACCCGACATCTCATTTTGGTTTTGTAACAGATTGGAAATTACAAACCATCTCATTTATTAATTTTGTAGATTGTAGATTACAAACGAACATCTCATTTATTGGTTTTGTAACAGATTGGAGATTACAACCCGACATCTCATTTTGGTTTTGTAACAGATTGGAAATTACAAAACAACATATCATTTATTGGTTTTGTAACAGATTGTAGATTACAAACGAACATATCATTTATTTATTTTTGTAACAGATTAGAGATTACAAACCAATATCGCATTTGTTGCTTTTGTAACAGATTGGAGATTACAAACCAACATCTTATTTATTGGTTTTGTAACAGATTGGAGATTACAACCCGACATCTCATTTTGGTTTTATAACAGATTGGAAATTACAAAACAACATATCATTTATTGGTTTTGTAACAGATTGTAGATTACAAACGAACATCTCATTTATTGGTTTTGTAACAGATTGTAGATTACAAACGAACATGTCATTTATTGATTTTGTAACAGATTGGAGATTACAAACCAATATCGCATTTGTTGCTTTTGTAACAGATTGGAGATTACAAACCAACATCTCATTTATTGGTTTTGTAACAGATTGGAGATTACAACCCGACATCTCATTTTGGTTTTGTAACAGATTGTAGATTACAAACGAACATCTCATTTATTGGTTTCGTAACAGATTGTAGATTACAAACGAACATGTCATTTATTGATTTTGTAACAGATTGGAGATTACAAACCAATATGGCATTTGTTGCTTTTTTAACAGATTGGAGATTACAAACCAACATCTCATTTATTGGTTTTGTAACAGATTGGAGATTACAAACCAATATCGCATTTGTTGGTTTTGTAACAGATTGGAGATTACAAACCAACATCTCATTTATTGGTTTTGTAACAGATTGGAGATTACAACCCGACATCTCATTTTGGTTTTGTAACAGATTGGAAATTACAAACCATCTCATTTATTAATTTTGTAGATTGTAGATTACAAACGAACATCTCATTTATTGGTGTTGTAACAGATTGGAGATTACAACCCGACATCTCATTTTGGTTTTGTAACAGATTGGAAATTACAAAACAACATATCATTTATTGGTTTTGTAACAGATTGTAGATTACAAACGAACATATCATTTATTGGTTTTGTAACAGATTAGAGATTACAAACCAATATCGCATTTGTTGCTTTTGTAACAGATTGGAGATTACAAACCAACATCTCATTTATTGTTTTTGTAACAGATTGGAGATTACAACCCGACATCTCATTTTGGTTTTGTAACAGATTGGAAATTACAAACCGTCTCATTTATTGGTTTTGTAACAGATTGCAGATTACAAACCAACATCTCATTTATTGGTTTTGTAACAGACTTGAGATTACAACCCGACATCTCATTTTGGTTTTGTAACAGATTGGAAATTACAAACCAACATATCATTTATTGGTTTTGAAATAGATTGGAGATTACAAACCAACATCTTATTTATTGGTTTTGAAACAGATTGAAGATTACAACCCGACATCTCATTTATTGGTTTTGTAACAGATCGGAGATTATAAACCAACGTATCATTTATTGGTTTTGTAATAGATTGATATTGACGTCTGGCAAAATACAATAAAAATCAATTATCAAGCAACGTCAAATCATCTGGTGCATAAATTTTGTCAATAGTTTATGAGAAGAACTTTGTTTTAAGAGAGATTAGCATATATTACCTCGCGTTCTGCCAGCAGACTGCTATGGTGTTCTTGGCTAGGGGCTATTGATCTCTTCGCTATCCGTCGGTGTTCGAAATGGTAATAGTCCGGGAATATCTGAAACAAAGATAACATTTTATAATTAAACACTAAAAACACATCTCCAAAGAAATTTGTGGCTTTTGCGAAAGTTTTAAAAATTGTTTTTACGTTTTTAATAAAGCCCAATCAACACAGATGCCTTAAGCTAAAAATAATATTTTATAGTAAAATATAATAAATAAAGAGGCAACGTACAGTAGTAATAAAGCTAATTAATAAATATATTTATAGGTCTTGTTACTAGTTAGTGGCTTCTTTAATATTTTGACGCGATGAACTATAATAATTTACTAATTTTACCTCCCTTCATAACACAACAAGAGGTGAAAAAGGAAATTATTTGGAAATTATCTTACCTTATTTATATTTATTGTAAAATGGTCTGGGATCTAAAATGTTGCTCCTAACGTAGGCATTTATTTATGGAAGGCAAGAAATATTTCTCACATAATAAGAGCATATAGGGAAATAAATAGGCGTTCAACCGTTAGAAGAAGGGAGGAGAACGAGAGAGGGAGGAGAGTGACGGATAAATGAGAAAGAAGTAGAGAGGAGGAAGGGAAGATAGAAGAAAGAGAGTAAGATAGGTTATATATAGCAATATGAAAAAATGCCTACCATGGACGTTTAGATGAAAGTGTTGGTTTTTTCAAGTTTATTCCATTTCACCTGCGCAAAAAGATGAAGTGATGCATTTTAAAATGGAACCAAGCAACGTTTGTGGCTAATTATATGTGATTTTATCCGCCATTTGTGATTAAAGACCATATGTGTAAACCAAACACAAACAATTTTACACATAGCAAGAACAAAAATGGAAGTTATTAAAAAGTTTATCTATTTATCTGAAACCTTAGTTACGACACAACTGTTGCGCGTGCCAATCTATTATCTTATCGTTCTCATTTATTTCCTCTTTTAAAATAAAGATGAACAATTTCGTTGAGCATTGTCACGAACAATCACGCTTTTAAATATCAATTATAACAGAAAAAAATTTACACATTATATATATATATATATATACATACATGTATTGTGTGTGTGTGTGTGTGTGTGTGTGTGTGTGTGTGTGTGTGTGTGTGCGTTCGTGAGTGCGCACTTGCGTGTGTGTGTGTGTGTGTGTGTGTGTGTGTGTGCGCGCGCGTGCGCGCGTATTCCGGATAGTAGGTAGAGACTTATCTCCACCCAGGATTTCTATCCTCATTACCAGGGGATCATCATTTCCTTAGACCTCCTTGATTCTGTCTACCTCTCTTTGTCCTTATTATAACAAGTGGCTGGTGAAAAGTCTTTAAAACACCAATAGAGAGTAGCTCTATTTTATTACTCAACCCTAAACACATGATGCCATGATCGAGAGAGTATCGCCTACCGGGAGGTTTTTATGACCCTACCTGTATTTATGACCTATATTAATATATCTTAAACATAAAAAAGTCGTAAACCTTTTCACGTATTTTCATAGTTTATTTTAACTCCAATAGGCAATATTTTTTCAGTGGGGGAGGGTTAAAAAAGAATTAACGCTAAGGGTGAACAATAAAATGTGCAACGTTGCACTGCAGGTACGGATTAACATGAGCTGAATATGTCTTGGGAGGGATGTCCTGAACGCTAATATCAGAATCGCTTTTTCAAAGTAATGATCGAACCATCTCACGTTTTGAATTAATTATTTAATCTATTAATTAAAACTGGAAATTTGGCTTTATCGAATACAAAAATGTTGTAAAAATACAAATGTACACATTTAGGGTGATTTTACGATGCATGCTGTTTTTGTTTTGAGACGAGAGTTTTTTTTTTAATGAAACATACTTTTAAATTTAGAGAAATATTTTTCATAATTTTATTTATACCTCTGGTGTTCCAAGAAAATTAAAAAAATATTATCTGTAATTTCCACGTCAGTAATCTTTAAAGAGCACTCAGAATATCCTTTGACGAAGGACGAGGGGAGGCCACGTTGGCGGGTAATCAATAACCTGTGCTGCATCACTTTATTATTGCTTCGGTCATTAAATTATGCAACTTTCGAGTAACAATGGCAGTTGCCTTAACTAAGCTATTGTCGGCGGCCAGCAGGGCGTAAGTGCTGAGCGAGGCTGATAGTTACTTGAATATTGCTTGCCCAGCTCAGTTACTTGTACACTGAGCGAACAAAGCGAGTGAACAGTTAGAAAGTTCTGTTTTTATATTTAAGGCCAAAAATTAGTTTGGAAAATTAAAGGAAAATGTGAACATAGGTGGGGGAATGAGGTTGGGTGATATACCTATGGTAGGGATATAAGGGAACTACGTTTTCAGGATAGCACGCCTAAAGTACAGGAATTATAAAGCTAAGTGGACCCGTTACACTGTAGACAAAGAATTTATTACGGTACATGTTATTATTCTCTGTTTTTTCTTATGAAAGTCTAGATGGAATTAGGTGGGACTTATGGCATTGCTTATCTGAAGTAGACTTGCTCTCAACCAGGAAATGAGAGACACAAGATATAGGGGAGATAATCCGGCATCACGTGGCAGTGTCGCGTAAGAGGAGTGGACCTCAAGCGATGTCGTACAAAGATATCCTTCCGCTGCACTCCCTCGGAAGGATAAAATAAGGGGGATGGAAATAGATAGGACTAAGGGTAGGTTAAATAACCTCCTGGTACTGGAAATAGATAAAATTATGCCATAGCGTGGGCGGTCCCTTACCTGGGGTAGTACTGCTCTCAACCAGGAAATGAGAGATACAAGATATAGGGGAGATAATCCGGCATCACGTGGCAGTGTCGCGTAAGAGGAGTGGACCTCAAGCGATGTCGTACAAAGATATCCTTCCGCTGCACTCCCTCGGAAGGATAAAATAAGGGGGATGGAAATAGATAGGACTAAGGGTAGGTTAAATAACCTCCTGGTACTGGAAATAGATAAAATTATGCCATAGCGTGGGCGGTCCCTTACCTGGGGTAGTACTGCTCTCAACCAGGAAATGAGAGACACAAGATATAGGGGAGATAATCCGGCATCACGTGACAGTGTCGCGTAAGAGGAGTAGGCCTCAAGCGATGTCGTACAAAGATATCCTTCCGCTGCACTCCCTCGGAAGGATAAAATATGGGGGATGGAAATAGATAGGACTAAGGGTAGGTTAAATAACCTCCTGGTACTGGAAATAGATAAAATTATGCCATAGCGTGGGCGGTCCCTTACCTGGGGTAGTACTGCTCTCAACCAGGAAATGAGAGATACAAGATATAGGGGAGATAATCCGGCATCACGTGACAGTGTCGTGTAAGAGGAGTGGACCTCAAGCGATGTCGTACAAAGATATCCTTCCGCTGCACTCCCTCGGAAGGATAAAATAAGGGGGATGGAAATAGATAGGACTAAGGGTAGGTTAAATAACCTCCTGGTACTGGAAATAGATAAAATTATGCCATAGCGTGGGCGGTCCCTTACCTGGGGTAGTACTGCTCTCAACCAGGGTAAAGAGAGAAACTTGTCTACCCGCAACCCAAAAAGTTTTATTCTAAGGAAATTTAAAGTATAATTTGGTACTAAAATTCTGTTGGAGGAAGTGAAAATTGTTTTGAAATAGTAATCAGCAAAAACTAATCAAAACTACATCAGCAATTCATTTTTAGAGAGTGTATCCAGGTTATCGATAGTTCCATTCGGCATCAAATGAAACCTATGTTGAAAAAGGAATATTTTTGACGAAATAAAATCAATCGTGTTAGGAAAAAATAAATTCGAAACTATATTTCGAAACTAAAAACAAGTCAGAAAATTGCGAGAAAAAAGAGGAAGTCCATTTAAAATTTTTTTTGTTTCAGAAAATACTTTGACAAAAGGTATGACGTCAACCAAATATTCAACGTATATTTATTTATATGTTAACTATATATGTCAATATATATAAGTTATAATGTCTATATTACGTTTTTCTTGTTATTTAATTCTTTTTAAATATACAAACATTAAAGAAAAGGGATGAGTCGAACTAAGAGAAGGAAAGTATTTTCAGGAAATAATTTAGATCTTTACATACAGTCGTTGATTTCATGAGCCTTGGAATTGTATAAAACAAAAACCTATTGCGTGGAGAGAAAAGCAAATATATAGAATGTATGCACTTTTGTACATTTATTGTTCTAGAAGTTTTACCAGAAACATTGCACAAATCCTTCCAACTAACCTCATCCAAAGTTTGCCCCTCTACTGCGTCGAACAACTACAATTAAAAATTTAAGTCCCTATAAATCAGTCTTGTCGACGCTTCAACAAATCGCTTTACGGGCTTAATAAAGCCAAGTGTTTTAATTTGCAAAATAAACATTTCAATTTCGCTCGGCTCATGAAGTTTTCAACAGAATTAATTATTCACGAGTGGGAATTCCGTGCAGCATGAGGTATAAAATACAAAGCGATGGGTTTCGGAGGGTAATTCCTAAGCAAAATACACCTGCGCGAGCCAAAAACCAAGACGCCTTTATAAGAGTCTTGACTAACAACTATCAACTACGGCCACTTAATCCTTACACAGCTAATGGAAAATTAAAAATGACTTATTTTAAGGTAAGATATTATGTCTATGTATTGTTATCTTCACATTAGGAAAATAAAGTTAAAATAGACAGCGTTTTGGGTCATAAAGTTACTGGGGGGACCGGAGTCATCACTCTTGATAGGAAGTACATCGACTGGAGGTCTTCGATAAAGTACTTTCGATTCATCCTATATACATATATTCTTTGCCTCCATTCTTAACAAAGCACGGAATATTTGTGCCAAGCTCTCCCCACTCATTTTCTGACACATCCACTCACTGAAGGCCAAATACCATCTATATTTCATGTTACTGTGAGTACGACACCCCTGTCTCCTGGCCACTTTGTATCAATACTTCTCGAACCCTTCGACAAAACACCGTTGAGACTCATTGCCAACTCTTCCTGGTTATTCTTGAACACCACCTTACGACCACACTTCATCTTCTCTCTACTCTTGCAGATTTTGTCCGCTCCCTCTTCCCTAAGTCTCTGTCCAAATCGAAACTCAGGAACACGATAAGTCTTCTTCCGTCTTTCGACTCCGTCCTAAAAACCCTTTTGGATCTAACATACATTCTCGCTCTAGATGTTCTTTCCCTGACGTCCACAATCCCATACCCACCACTAGGTTAGGTATTAGCAATAAGTTCAATGTTGATATCAGGTGTAAGTTTTAGTGGTACTCTGTAACAGCCTCTGTTATTTTTTCAAAGTTTTGTTGTAAATCGTATATTAATGTAAAATTTTTTTAAAAAAACACACTTAGCGACAGAAAAAAAGAAATGAAAAAGTCAGTTAACCAGGCGTTGATGAAATAAACTTGACACACATCAGAAAACTCTATATTCCTCTAAATCATAAAACTCTCTTTTCCTAACTATAAAATGTCCTTTACCATTCGACAGAGCCAATCTTTAACCATGCTCTATCTTCCGCAAAACCTCGGAGCCACAAGAATGGTTTCCCAAAACATAGCTTCCCGACTGACTTTTGCATTGAAGAAAAGTATTTTATGACGAAATGTTAAAAAACAAGGTTTTGCTGTATTCTGAGCTTTCTACAGACAACCAGATAAACTATAAAATGTATGGTTATGAAAGTGCACGCAATTTATTCAGTTCTTAGATTCACAATAACTGGCCTATCTCCTTTTAATTTAATAATTCTAGTTACTAGATGTATTTATATATATTATCATACATACGATAAGGTTGTTAGATCATCGTATATTTGTTTGGTTTTAGTATGATGCCCAAGCAAGCCATGATTCTGCAATCTATCTATTTTGCCTACCCTTACCCTTCATGTTATTCCTATTTGTAGGTATGTATGGACCTTCTTACGTATGTAGCTTTTTCTGTGCTGATTATATTATTTGAGTTTATTATAACTGTTTTGTTAAGCAGCAAAGGAGCACACGGGGCTCCAAGGGCATAAAGAGCATATAATAGAGTTTTTAGTAACGAATCAGATAAATTGTAACCTTTCGATGTGTACTTAGTTGTAGAACGTTCGGTTTATAAATATCGTAAATATGATCGTAAACAGATTGGGACAGTTTTATACACTTTTATACAATGAATACACAAATCTATTTTTTCGCCATTGTTGTTACCTTTCTGCTTCGATGTCAATTTTTTAGCACTGTAATCCCATTCATTTTTTAGATAGATTAGGTCCATTAAAAAGCCCTTTAGTTAAATACACAGATAGAATGTCAAAATGATAAACCGAGAAGGATAAAGAAACTTTGAAAAACAATAAAAACTCTCATTAATAATGCCCGTAAAACATTTGCCGTGCCACAGCATATTGCAAAAGTCATTACTCATATTGTCTGGCATATATCTGCCGTGACGATGGGTTAACAATCGTCACGGCCAGCGGCACAGCCATTAATATCCTACGGCACATTGCTATTTGCTTCAGGTACGTGTGTTTGATAATGTGTCACTTCTAGACAGTTCGGGTATGCCGTGTAGTGTAACCTAGTAATCTTAAAGTTTGTAAATGTCGCGAATCTTCTAAAGCTTTGAGGAATTGTAATCACACAATTCTCTCTCTCTCTCTCTCTCTCACACACAAACCCACCCATGATGTAGTTACTAGGAAAATTTATTAGATGTTGACAAATTTACTGAACACAATTTTTTTCGAATTTAATTGAAATCGATTCTTTAAAAGTTTCAAACGCGCCTACGGAAGTCATAAGAACATAAATTTAAACTAATTGTAATAAGTTACATTGAAATATAAATTAATATATTTATTAACTAGTAAAAATATTGAATAACAACATTTTAATGTACAATAAAATAATATAAGCTGCGTTACTTTAAATGCAACAGCTATTCTACGACAAGACTTTCTACTTAAAATTAGCTGTTGTATGAAATCATATGTTACCACTTACAATAAAGTAAAATAATTGTATATAGCACATATTTACAATTGTATAGGATATGTTAGGCGTCATGCGAACTTGAAGATTTTTCCCTTACAGTGTTTTTGTTTAGGCGCGCCAAGTTCAAATTAGTTTTAATAGATGACGTACAAAATGACTGGCCTTGTCATTATCATTGGGAATACTGAACAGGGTTGTTGTAGACTGCGAGCTGAGTGGATTTCCCGTTGACCTTGGTGTACCATTATGTTCTATTTTTAGATTCACTGCACTGTGCGAGTTTTTTAACATCATCCTAAATGATATCAATAACTTACACCCTAACATACAATTCACCATGGAGGAAGAAATAAACAATAAAATAAACTATCTAGACCTAACAATAACCAGAAATACAAATAACATTGAATACTCTATCTATAGGAAACCCACACAAACCATTAATACAATACCAAACCACTCCAACCACCCCCACAACATAAAATGGCCGCTTACAACTCACTTTTATACAGGATGCTAAAATTGCCTCTAAATAATGAAAAAAAACCAAAGAAAAACAAATAATATATCAAATAGCCCAAAAAATGGATACAATAAAAAAACTATAGATAAATTATAATTTAAAATATTAAATAAAATAAAACAACCTAAAATCGAACCACAAACAAAAAAATAGGCTACATTCACATACACAGGATACAACTTAAAAAGAATAACTAAAACACTAAAAAATTATAATATTAACATAGCCTACAAAAACACAGGAAACATAATCAACAAAATAAACCAACCAGAAAAAATATGTACCACACTTAATAACGGAATATACAAAATCGAATGTCAAGACTGTAATAAAATATACATAGGTCAAACAAACAAAAAATTAAAAGACAGATATCAAGAACACCTCAATGCATACATCAAACCTGAAATATATAACTCAAACTTAGCCACACATGCCATCAAAAGCAAACACACATTTCCCACATTAAAAAACGTACACCTAATAAAAAAAGTTCAAAAATGCCTCAAAATGACAATCTGGGAACAACTAGAAATTTATAAAAATAAAAATAATATCATTAACGAACAAATACAAATAAAATAAAAAAACGATAAATTATTCAATCTAATAAACAATATTAACCCCAAAATAAACTTTAAAAACTAGCACAGTGCAGTGAATCTAAAAATAGAACATAACGGTACACCAAGGTCAACGGGAAATCCACTCAACTCGCAGTCTACAACAACCCTGTTCAGTATGTCCGATGATAATGACAAGGCCAGTCATTGAAAGGTAACTCGCATAAATACCAAGTAAGATTCTTGTTTAAGTACATAATAGAAAGTGATAAGTGCATACAAGAAAACAGTGTTGCATAACTACATATATATATATATAGTGCTTAGTACAGAAAGGTCTATGAAAATAATGTTTTGTTGTAAAAGTTATTATTACTAACCCTTATCCAGATTTTAAATTTTAAAGGCAGTTTTATAAGAAAAAGATCCGGTTTTTAAGATGGTGTAAAACCATTAAAACGTGAATGTTTAATAAAAACCAGGACATAGAACTGAATTTTATTATAGACATATTTAATGATGTTAACTTCTTATACTTGACAAAAACCTCTTTAGTCCAGTTCACAATGAAGCATTATCTACACAGCCGTATTCTCCGTTGTATATTAAGTTCTGTAGAGGCCCAGTTCACAACGAGGCGACCTACATTATTACAATCAATAATAAGCTTGAATGTGTTTTGACAGGTTCACTGAAGCAAGAAGGGTGATTAGCGGTGAATAAACGAAGCAAAAACACTGCATTACGTTCTCGGGTGGAAACACATTGGTCACCGTATTGCAAAGACGGGTCGTCCAACATTTATCAACTCTTAAGGGAACATTCAAAGCTTTATCGATCTTTTCAAATTGAGTCTCTTGCTGAGTATATTGTTGGAGTTTCTCGAAGTTCCATTAGTTGAGTTAATGTTTCCGTAAAAGGTAACAAAACTGAGATAGTTAGTTTTCAGCGCATTTGATTACCGATATTTTTGGTTAGGTTAGGTTTGTTGGTAAACACAGGGTAATATTTTATTTCATTAATTTTTTCTACACGGTGCAAAACAAAACTATAACAAAGTTGAAGATACTCAATGACATTGTATAAATAATTGTAAAACAAACACAAAAACAAAAGCTGAAATAAAAATGTCAAAAAATAATAATAAAATTTAGAAATATTAAACAGATTTAAAATTTTAATAAATTCATTACCAGAATCCATTTATTCATCGATACATACAGAAGTCAAAATACAGACTGTTATTGTTATACAGATTGGAGCTGTTTTATTTATTTTTGTTTGGGTGGAAAACCACAGCAAATAGAGTTAGAATATTATATAGATGGTAAAACTAAAAACTAAAATAAACTAACAAAAAATAATTAAGACTAAAGAGCTAAAATTAACAGTACTAAAACTAAATACTCCAAAAACAAAACAGTGATTATAACTAGAACAGCTTTAAAAAGACAATCCAACTTGACCAAGCAACAAATCTCTTCTTTTCATGCTAAGAGACTAGTTCAGCAAAAAAGCACATGAAAAGAAAACTTGAACTTTTTTCTAATATTTTGATTTAATTTAAACTATATTGCAAATAAAATACATAAAATATTATTACCGAAACATACTCGATGTATTAAACAAAATCTACTAAAAATTATGTTTTTTGTAAAAGAACTTTGAAAACATAAAGTTAATGTGATTTTGATTTACAATCATCAAGAACGTTCGAACGATGTTTAATATCGTTTTCAAACACATAACCTATAAAACAAATACGAAAGCGAATATGTGAATCTACTCTGTGAGCCAATACAGTGCCCCCCCCCCTATTCTACAACCATTCACTCTTGAGAACTGTTCAATGCTAAACTGTATTCATATTGTTCGTGCCCCTATTCAGTCTTACAATCCGGAAGTGAATTCGGGCCGGAAGTGAAATCATCCTTTTTCGCTAAAGAATGTATAAGGGATTCCCAAAACACATCCAAACAGGACCTCGGTTCGTCTTTAAACAGTTGCCATGGCAACGCACCAATCTAACCCTCTGTAAATCCCACTTCCCTTATATATGGTATAGGGTGAGAATAAATACTATGGTCTAATAGGTTCCAAGGCTAAGTAGTTACAGTGATTAAAAATGTTGTATTGTGCTCCATGCTAAAGGAGTTTTTTTATGTACTCAACGGTTAACGTGTGAATTAAAAGTAGCTCATTTATAGCACTCAATTAATCTCCCCTCTCTATCCATAGGTTTTTATGATAAAATATAAAGGTAGTTAAAAAACCATTGCAATACAGAATAATCTAATAAAAAGTATTATAAATTTATTCCCTATACGGATAATAGTTTTATGGAATATTGAGTTTAAAAACAATCGCACTAGCTTTGTTGTACGTTTGCCATTGGACATTATTTTAAATTCTTAAACTATAGAATGATTACACATTTTCAATAAAATTTCAACAACATTAATTTTATATAAATATACGTTTTTTTCAAACGTTATCTACTGTTAAAACATCCCGCTTTGATTTTTAAAGTGTCCATTTATTATAGAATCAAATTTCCTAAATTAAAAATAAAAATTCTCATTAACAAAGTATCATTTATTTTAGAAGGGCCTTTCCCTGCGGGAAGAAACTACTTTAAAGTACAAAATTCGTTGTTACCCTGCATAATGTAACTAACAAAGATTTCCTTTGCACTCTTTTTGTTTTTGGCAAAGAGCCGGTAAGGTTAGATAAAGATAAGGGCATTTTTTGGTACTCGGAAGTGCGAAGCAATCACAACTGGACGAGTCCATCCCTAAAAGAGAATTAACGTTTGTGGGCGTCATAGTAGGTGTCTACGAACTACACGTCTACTCATTATAGTCACCAGCGTTATAAAAAAATACAATGCTTGCTTCTCGTTATAGTTCTTAACAATCAGCGTAATCTTTTGTGAAAAAAATCTATTGCAAAAGTAACTATATACGTTAAACAAAGTATGATAATATTTTTTTACTGGTAAGGACTTCGATAATACAGTAAGCGTCCAATATTAGCAAAGTTATACTTTCCACCATCACGATTGAAAGAGCCTGGCAGATTTGGAAACTAAACCTCCAAATAACAAACTAATAAAAATAATTAGACCAAAACATAGTTGCAAGCAGGTTAAAGATTTCAATTAACACAGAAGTGATTTATGAATCAGTTACAGTTCTCGTACCATGAGAGTTCCACAAGCGCTGCTACAACAGTTATTTTTTATATTTAAGATGATCGATAGTGGAGGTTTACTCTAATGAAGAAAACTAGGCCAAGTTTTAGCAAATCAGATAAACTAAATTGGTTTTTCAAAAAATAATTTTAGTTTATAACGAGTTCTTTGTAATCGCCCTTTTTTATAGACTCGGTAACTGAATTTCAAGTCATAACTTGATAGAAATTTGAAAAACGATAAATTCTCTGCGATTTCCTTGAGATATTTCAGGACGCAAAGTGCAAAAGTATATGTGACATATTTCAATAATATTAACGGTGTAGACGGAAGATACTTATCTTCCCCCTGTGGGAGCAGGTATATTTAAGTAACTAAACCTGCCTTACGATGCCATAAATCTCCCCTGTTCCCAGTACTAGGGAATCATTATGTCATTTCTTTAGTCACCTACTTTATTCCTTCCCGAATCGTTTTTTTGAAAGCAGCGTAATAGATAAACAACTTTTTTGTGACATCGGTGTAGACGTGATCTACTGTAGATACCTGTCCCTGCACACATGAAGCCAGGAACTTACATTCTCTATCAGGAGGCTTTACGTCCCCACCTAAATCCTATCTGTATTCATAATCCTAATCCATAATAGTCATCCTGACCAACCGAGGTATCCCAATAAGAAGCATCTACTACTTATAACGTGCAAAGAGAAAGGTTGATGGAATAAGATAGGAGACCTGATCGTAAACTGGGGTAAAGAGAGAGATCTCCCTGATCAATTATGTGAAATCCGTTGAACAATTGAGATAGACTGACCAGATACATGCTTCTAAATATTTACACTCAGTATACAAAGCATAATTGATCTTAATTGTTATAAGGATGACATGTAATCACTAGGTCCGTGTTTGCTGGTTTGTAAATAGAAATCAGCTGCTAGGATGGGAGCTACAGACGTGATATTACCTGCGTTCCGTGAACAAGAGCATAGTGCGGACCATGTGACCGTGCACTTGGACTTGAGAGATCGCTGTAGGCGAGACTGGAAGTAGAGGGTTAATATGAATACTTTCCTACAAAAACGTGATAAGGACTGTCAATACACACTGACTTCCATAAGACGGTCGATAATAGTTAAATTCGATGATAAATTAGCTTCGGTATGATGTAACAGACAATCTTGAAATACATGTAGACATAACGGACGCAGAAGCTCTTGGTATTTTACTTGTTCAAGTTAACTTGAAAGGTAATAGTAGGAGCCCAAATCACTACTAGTAACGATATGATTGCAACAGTGTTTAATTCTCAAGACAGAGCAAGAGACTTGGCCGCTGATGCGCAGTTTCGTACTAGGCATTTAGAGTGGTGGGGGAACCGCGAACTCAGTGTTTGTTGAGCATCGCTGCTATACGCATCGGCACGTCTCAACCACTGTGTCTAGATGCAACAGAGGTGTGGGAGCAGCCTTCTACTTCTACTAGTCGCCGAAGTCCTCCCCTGAGCGTCTCAAGTCTCTTCATATGGTTTGGGAGTTATAAGTAAATACGAGCCCACTTTTTGTTAATATCTTGGCATGCGCAACCACACAAATAGATTCGTTGTTAGAGAGAAACAAAAACATAGATTGTTTTATATTGCTCTAAGCGAGAATTTGTAAGATATTTAAATTTTTATTTACTGAAATAAAAACTAAATCAGGTTTGCGTCGAGCAAGCACGAACGAAGTGTAAGCAGTGAGGATTAAAAATCATTAGACCATTAACAAGTCCTAAGCTTGGTACCGTTAACGGATTTAGAGTTTAAGCATTAGGGAGTAATATAATTTTACTGTGACATACATTTTAGCTTAGCGCTGATGTCAAATACACAAATTAACATAACAGACTAATAAAAGCAGCTGTTAAACGAAACCATACATTATCGTATAATTTCATCAAATATTCAAGATTTCAACAAGTTTAGGAAACTGCGTTTGAAATTTATTTAAATATAACCTCAAAATTACCTCACGTTTTCAAGTGAATACGACAACGTGGCACAAACTTAGCTAAATGTTTGGCTTTCGAAAATGTCGGGTCAATTTGGTTTACATAAATATCACGTCTGAAATGTGTCATGTTTTTACCGTTTATTCGCGTCGCCTAGGGGCACCTAAAGGAGTTTATATGGGTATTATTACTATTATTAATAAGCCGTCCAACACCCTATAATGTCCAACTTAGTTTAATTAAACTGTCCCTTAACGATAATTTTATGTATTCTCTGGAGAACACTCGAGTTCAAACGTTATTAAATTTTTATTATGTTTTCACCCGAATGACTCATATTGCTAGCAATTTTTTTTTTTTTATATGTCCACTTCTTACACCTTTTTGTAATTATTCATTCTAGTGACACAGAAATACATGCAGGTTTCCTGGTCCTCTATTTGTAGCTATCCATCTCGTGTTTTAAATCTCTAGAGGTTTTCGTACTTTACCAATAATTTATCGAAATTTATTTTGGTTCTGCCTTGGGGTGACTCGCGAGCGCGGTCCCAGTTTAGTGGCTCGTGTGTCAAGTCCGATTTACTCCAATGTACTACCAGCTACCTCTAGACGTGTTGTCGACCTCAGGCGGTAAAAAAAAAACATTGCAGTTAAACTGCGGCAGCAGCAAAACAGCAAAGAGAGTACGGCTCCTGTGACAGCGTTCATACGATTTTATGTACTTCGCAACTGTGGCAGTTTTTCAATATTAAATACTGAAAAATACAGACATTTTGGACAAAACAAACAACGATTATAGTGCGGCTCGCGAGCTACTGGAAAATATGAGTTTAATTGAAAGTAAACGTGTTTCAATTGTGAATAGTAATTAATAGTGTATAGTACAAAAGTGACTGAAATTTTAAATAATGTTGGTAAAGCTTTAATTTAACAAGTTTTCAAAATATTTAGAATGTAAAAGAGCCTATTAAACGGCGATTGAATAATTTTTTTTATAGGTAAGCGGAAACAGTCGTAAAAGCGGAAATATTCCATAATTCAGAAATATTTGTAATCGAGTAAATATCTGTAAATAAGTAAATATTCAATAATTCGTTAATATCAATTAGGCTATGATTTCCACTTTTAAATTAGATTACCTTCAAAGAACTGACTTTATTTTGGTTAAATGTTCAAGACAATCTTTCTTTTAATGACTCTTATTCTGTTGTAATGGTGATTATTATTTTTCAACATACGTTCTTAAACATCAAAACAGATTATACAAGTTTTCCCGGTTTAAGACGAGGATGTAACAGAATCCCTGTTAAGGGACACGGTCGACAGAGAGAGCAGTCACATATGTAACCTCTCTGTCTAATGGGATTACTCCGACAGCCAGGAAATATGAGGAATGTTCGGCTTTTAGCGCTAATGGCGGGAAGCAATTTAAAATGGATGCGATTTCCTACATCTTTACAAGAAAGGGAGGGGGACGTTACTTAGTCACTAGACTGAAACAATCGGATGCGGTGAAGAGGAGGGGTGGTTTAGGATTTCTGTTTGTTTATTGTTTTAGAGCGATTACATAGTCTGCCCGGTTATATATATATATATATATATATATATATATATATATATATATATATATATATATATATATAAGGGTATAAATTGTATTAAAAGACGTAAATAATAATTAATATTTAACCAAAGACCATGAAATGTACCTGATAAATCAGATTTTTACCTATTTAACGGTATCTCTAAATGACATAGGTGCCTTTCGACTTGACGTTTCTAGAGAATTATATAAATACTTCATCGAACTGGAAAAATGAGAGATTAACTTTCTATATTGATAAAAAAAAGTATCCCTACAAAACCAACAACAAATTTGTGACCTCCACCTTCGTCGTGGGAATAAGGTGATTCCGTATACGGGGACCTTGATATTACGTTACAGAATATATAGACAAAGGCCTTTTCGGTAAAGCCTGCTGTATTTCCTTGCAGCTAGATTCCTGCTTCTTAGTTTAGCCAAAGTACGTACAAGATAGATCTTTATCCACAGCCTGGTGGCCTTAAACCGTTAAAAAGGCCGGCAACTGACAATCAAGCTTTCAGAGTTGCTATTCACCTAAATCTTGTAGAGGACTTTATGAATCCAGCAGAGAAGGTCTATTTAGAATAACTTTGTTCTCGCGATGACACGCGTTCTCCACCTGAAACCCTCCATTTCCAGTTGTATGTTTCTTCCATGGTTACTACGTTATTCCACCCAACCATCTTCGTGGAAAGGGTTGTAGCCAGTCTAACAACTCTCCCGATGGAAAGTTATATCCTAGAAATCTGAGTGTGTACAAGTGAGGGATGATCTTTTCGTTCTCTGTGATGTTCAAAGCTATTGCAATATCCCTATCTGAAGCTACTTCTCGTAATTCTTGAAAAAAAACAACAAAATAATAGTTGCATTTAATTAAAGTAGATTTGCTAATCTTAGTCACTCATGATACTGATACAATGTTATTTATAGTGTCATGTTAAAGTTTTAATGGTTACATAATATTATTTGAAAACTTTCTTGTTTTTAAACTAATATAAACACTAAAAACTAAAATAAAAGTTAACAACTAAAACTGTTAGAACATTAATGAATATAAAAAAGGGTTAACAAAATAAATATTCCTAAGATGGGTACTAAGGGCACAATAAACGTACAAATAAAGAACAATAATAAACGTACTAAAGGAAAAAAGCATATCAAACAGAAAAAATGAAGTAATAAAACAGAAAGAAAGAAGAAAACAAGAAATAACATTTGATTGGCCCATTTAAGTCTGTCGGAACTGAAACAAAATAGAAATGGTAGTAATTATTTGTACATCGAAATCTTAAAATTCCTTGGAGAATCGACAAAACAAGAAAACAAACAATTTTTTTCTAAAGACAAATATATAACTATAATTAAATTCAGTTCAAACTATAATTAAATTCTTCAATAACTACTGTTATTTTTGAAACGGAAAAACGTTATCGCAACAAAGAAACACTGTTATCTGTTTTTAATGGGTTGTAAGTCAACGCTGAAGGAATATCAGTAATATGGTTTCGACCCGTTTGGATACTTACTTCAGCTCAGCAATCCAACCCGTGTTCTGGAAAGCAGTCGTCACGATGGCAATTTTCCAGAAAATATTTTTATTTGTATCAAGAACGATATGGTGTTATTGAGTCCTAGGGCAACGCGCATGAAGTTGGGGCAGTACGATCCTCGTGATTTTCTGACCTGGATGTGCTGCAGTTTCTACTCACCCGCAGGACCTGGCGCACCATGGTAAGGTAACCGAATTTTTCTTCTTGTCCTGGCTTCATGTGGATTCCGTACCAGGACATCCTCCAAATTGAATTTAGTATATAAAATAAAGCGCAAGGTACACAATTATGAAAAGTATTTCAAATTTGATTGGCGCGTAGGCATCCAATTGCAACATGCCTAGCCGTAGTTTAGCAATATGTTGTGGAAATAGTTTGTAAACATGAGAAAACTCATGTAAACGCCTTTCATTTCTTCGCCCGAAGAACACAATGGTAGATGCATGTTTGGGAGAATCTACAGTTCAGCATGTGAAACCACACAGCCATGAATCCAACTTGTGATTCCTGGGACTGGAGGCTTGGTGCCACGATCCGTGGTGCCAGCATGTAAGAGCTCGAAGTTCTTACCAACTTACTGGCACCACTGGAAGTTCCATACTAATTTACTGCAAGTTCCATATCGTACTGAATACCGACCCTCCCCTGGAATGAGAAAATACCACAAACAGTCACTACTGTTTTGACCTTTATTCCAGAACTAACTGGAACCGTCCGACTAACTGGACCTGCCGGGCGACAAGGTTTCCCCTATTTTCAATCCTTATTTATAGACGCCTAGGCTTACAAATTTTATAGAGTTTTTCTCAAATAGAAGCCATTACGAATTATTTTCATGAAAGAAAAACAAGCGGTTGCAAAGATCCGCAGAGTTGGCACAGGCTTGTGAAGAAGGAGTTACAGCTGTTCTAACAGCGAAGACACGGGAGTTTCTAGAATCCCGCAGCAGCGCTGTTATAATTCATCACGTGGCGCGCTTATACGTACGTTCCACATTAAATGCAATTTATTTACTTTATTAACGCTGCAAACTGTCTCACGTAATTACAGTGACGTAATTAAAGCCGGTCTGTAGATGATATGTAATTACAGCAGATTTGTACAAACAGATCAGTCAGCTGTGATTACGTTGCCGCGAGAGGGAATGAGACTCGCGCCATTTCACCCAGCGCAGAGTTGTTTGTTGCAGATGACGTGAAATACCCTCAGACCATACCTCTGACGGAAAACGCTAAATCCTCCGAGCAAATTTGCACAGTCAAGCAAGCTTTCGAAATGTTCTGTTTATTATAAATATTTAGTTTTTACGTGATTAGCGATTAGAAAGTACGTTTTCTTAACTGTAAACATAAACTATGTTAAAAAATCATCGATCATTTAACCTCAATTTTTGAATTGTTACATTTAACCTCTGGAAAGGATTATTAAGAATGGATAAGGTTAGGATAGGCTTTTGGTACTACGACAGCACGGGAGAGAAGCCACGTACTTGGCTAGACCCACTCTCTATCGGGTATTCCTACGTAAAGACGGAATAGCAAGATGCGGACTAATGAGGTAACAAGATGGGACGAACGGTCCTCTGCTACTGTAAATACCGATAAAGTGAACTTATTAAGTTAAGACGAGGAAGGAACAAAAATCCGTGGAAGACGCTTTAGGGCAAAAGGTTCAGGTGGGCGGTGATATTACAGCTAGTAAAAAGATCGCCAAAGGTTAGATAGAGCTTTAGAAAAAAAACAAATTAAAACACAGAACCTGATCTTGAAAGAAAAACAATTTTTAAGGTAAATACTATTGTTAGCGTGCCTAAACAGAGCAGTTGAAAGAAGAAAAATCTTCGAGTTGCCTGACCACTACTTTTGTATACGTTCTTTATAGAACTATTTCTTAACATATTAAATGATAACATATGATTTCATCCAACAGCTGGCTTTACGTCATAGGTTATGTTGTAGAACATCTGTTATAACAAGTAGCTTACGTTACTTTATTTATTTTACACTATTAAGTTAAAATGTCACTATTAAATAATTTTATTGGTTAATAAATATATTAGTTTATATTTCAATAAATGTTATTACAGGTAACTAAATACAATTATGAGCTAGCCTATATACATTTTTATTCCAATTTCGTAAATTAAAATTTTTGACACGTCTGTTACTTTTTAAGAACATATTTCAACTAAATTCGTTATATATAATTTTTTTCATTAAATATTTCAACATCTAATAAAGGTTTTCTACTAACTACATCTGTTAAAATCTCTATTAACTAGATTTGCTAAATAAAGTATTCAATTCTATCGGCCAGTCCATTAATTGTCTCATTATTAAATTTAGTATTTTTATCAGATTTATATTTTTGTGTTTTAATTTAATTATTGAAAACGTTTTAATTACTATAATTGCACAAAATACAATAAAATTAAATTTATTTCAAGTTAAAATATCAAAAAATTAACATGTTTCATTACTAGAGGGATTATTACAGAGAGCAATAAAAACTGCTTTTATTTATGTTCTACGTCGACCCACATCGCCTGCAGGTTATAGCCAGCAGCTCCCATTGAGGGTTGTTGCCATATGTTTCTTAGAGAGGGGGAAATAGAACAAGCTTTCAGTAATGTTTAGTGCATACTGCACTGTTTTACAATCAATGTTTCATTTAGATGGTATGACAAATATGTTTCAGGAAAAGGTAAATATTTTTTACAACTTTTATTTACCAAACTAGCACAGTTCTCTCTCATCAAACCCGATATATTTCTGTGCGCGTGTTTTGTGAATGCGTGTGTGTGCGTGAGCGCGAGTGCTCGAAATATTGAAGGGGTCAGCATTAAAAAAACAAGTATTCATTGCAACCAGCGAGTGAAATTGTATAGAAAACCATAACGCACGACAGAACTGCTGACGATAAAGGTTCAGAATAGCATTTTACTAGAAATGTAGAAATTACTTTCCCTTGAGTTACTGTGATACATGATTTAATTAAACGCAATAAAACCAAAATAACATTAATTTATTTTTTTATTAACACCTTATATACATTTAGCTTATACAACACATTAACATTAATTATACATAATTTAGAGCACCCCACTGAAGATGGTTTCCAGGTAACCGAAATGTTTATAAGATGTTAATTTATTGTGAATAAATTAATTTTGTTATAGTTTTGGGGGTTTTATTGTGTTAAATTAATTCAGAAATACAGGTAAATAATTTGCACCCCTGTGCTTACTAAGCAAAAAACAAATCACCCCAAATCAAACATATGTACAGTTCTAAGGTATCGTACGGAAACACTACGTTTAAATGGATCCAGGGTAGCTTCAAGTCTTAAGCGTTCCGCTGCTTTCTTTTAATACGCTTGAGTGGCTGCATTTTAATCCAATGCTCTCCCAATCGTGAACCGCTTCGCGTCGACTATTGTATTTAATTTTCTTTTCAGATGTAAGAGATAGGAATTTCAAGTTAGTTTTGTTTCATCTGTATTACTTGTAACATTAGTTTATAGAAAAAACTAAACTTGTTAAAAAAAAAAATTTGTGACATCCGACAGTCTTTTGGATAACAGGGGGAGGTTCTTTCTTACGAGTCAACTGGTTTCCCAGGGTTTTCTCAGAATATGTTAAAGAAATCATCTTTTATCGAAAACCTCGCGAAAACTTTCAAGTATACTACAAAAATAGTAATTATTATGATTTGTTGATTTGCCTTACCGCTAGAAAATATTGGAAGGATTTAAATAGCTTCAAATATTTAAAAAAATTTTAAAATACGTTTGGTATTAAACTAAACGTCATGCATAATTTATTTCTTAATGTTTTAAAAACATGTTTTAACTACATCGATATAAGATAGAGGTAAACATAGCATAAATTTCGCCTTAACATATTTATGAATTTCACCAGAGGATGTGAATCATTCATAAATGTAATATTTAATATATCCAGAAATATCCCATATTTCATTCAATTACATAATAACTTATGATTAAAACTATAATACGAGGGTTCCATCTGTCGGTCTTTCCATGACAGCCACTGATTTTTTTTTATCACCACGGCAGCGTGATAAAACTTAAGAAAGGTTAAAAAATTACGGATAATAAAATTTTGTCCAATAAAAACTAATGTTCTCTTCCTCTAAGAGTTTCTGCTTCGCCCGATAAAGATTCCACCATGTAAGTGGAGTGAGTCTATTCCATTACTCAAATTCATGAGGCCGTAACCCAAGTGAAGAAGCATAACGGGGCTTCGTGCAAGATCCCATCCAGTTGAACCCAAAAGCCTTGATATTAGGCCTAGACTGATCACGGCTCCGAGCAGTGGTTAAACACCCCAATCCACTGCTGTTCAGGTGCTTGTACAACCCTCTTCGTGGGATACCATAACGTTCGCATATTCTCAGTACTTAATCCTACCTAATTCAATCTACTATTCTTAAAGGGGTTGAAATGTGTAGAGACATCTTATGATAAAAGGTTTACTTACTTACACAACTCTGCATAAGTGGTACAGGATCTTACCTTTATATCCTGTTCCAGAATGTTTTATACCCATGCTTTAAATCTTATTATAGGCAAGCTCGCAATCCTTTCTTACCCTTTGTAGGCAGCACTGGATAAACATCTTAAAACTATAAAAGAAAATCCAATGACTAACTGAGGAATATTAGATCTTATAAGTGGGCCAACATTTTTTTACGGGAATCAAAACGAAAGTCAGAACCGTATTTAGCCCTATCTAACAGAAACACTCAGCTAATACGAACATAGCAGGAGTTATCTATATTTATAGAAGAAGATGTCTTAACTGAGTAATTCATAATCAACAAACTGACTAAAATGGGTGGATATTTGAAAAATATAGGGAACTTTCTATTGGTAATCTAGAGAAAGGGGTTTTAAAATTTTAATTTTAGAATATTTTTTTTTAAATTTTGTCATTTTTGTTAATTTGTATATTTTAAATTATGTGACTGAGCGCTCGGCTAAAAGTGTAGTAGTATTTTCTTTATGGGTCTAGTATTTGATTCAATTGAATTTCTGTTACGGAAACTAATCTAAACATATTAAAAAAATTCTTGTACAAAATCTTATTTTCAGTAAATTTAAATACCAGCTGTACGCCATAGAGCGACTAACGCCAACTGTTGGTTATACTACAATTTAAATACCAGCTGTACGTCATAGAGCGACTATCGCCAACTGTTGGTTATACTACAATTTAAATACCAGCTGTACGTCATAGAGCGACTATCGCCACCTTTGGTTATACTACAATTTAAATACCAGCTGTACGTCATAGAGCGACTATCGCCACCTGTTGGTTATACTACAATTTAAATACCAGCTGTACGTCATAGAGCGACTATCGCCAACTGTTGGTTATACTACAATTTAAATACCAGCTGTACGTCATAGAGCGACTATCGCCAACTGTTGGTTATACTACAATTTAAATACCAGCTGTACGTCATAGAGCGACTATCGCCACTGTTGGTTATACTACAATTTAAATACTAGCTGTACGTCATAGAGCGACTATCGCCACCTGTTGGTTATAATACAATTTAGATTGTATATTCGGTTAGAAAAGTGGCAGCATTTTCTTAAGCGAATTTTGTCAATTTAGTTGAATTTCTTTATATACACGTGCTCTACCTAACACAGGATATATAGGCTATTATGCCAGAGACTTTGCGGGAGAGTACTTGAAGTTTCATGTCAGTTGGATGAATAGTATAGTAACACATGATGGCAAACATACATACAAAACACTAATATAAATCTTATTGTATTGTAAAAATGGAAACGGTTCAGTTAAAAGTTAATGACGGACTTACAACTCCCTTGTCCCTGTTTCGCTCGTAAGCTATTAAGCAGAATGTAATATGAATCCAATGGTTAAGAAAGCTAAGCAATTAAGTCATAGGTTTATGTGTGGGGCCTGACTTACAAGTTGAGTCTGTTTAAAATAAACTCGCTGAAGCTGAGAAGCACAGCGGAGAACCATAAAAACAATCTTTATAATATATACACGGATATTATGTCAATTTCAAATATTGTCAAGCTGTATATTCACTTAGTTGTAAATATTGTCAAATCAAAGTAAACAAACTTTAAACCTTAATATCAAGAAAAACATTAACCAGTTATTTTAAGAATTTGAGACATATTTCTTACGTCACTTAATACTTCGCTGCGACAGGGTGTTGGTTATATAAGGGCGAATATTATACAATCAATAGTCTGGAAAAATGAGAAAATCGTGCACACTTGGAAGGTCCTTCTTCGAAGGACTTTCAATTCCAGTGGCTGCATTAGAGACAATGTAGATAGTTCTAATGGACGGTAAATCTTTCTGGTGTAGCGAGATGAGAGCATTCACACCCCCAGCATGGTCCGCGCCTTGAAAGACTTCGTAAAACAAAATCATGTAGTTAAAGACTGTCACGAAAACAAACGAGAAGTGATAATGTTTCACTAAAAATTGTACAAACCCGATTAAAAGCTGAACAAACCTTTTAAAATTGAAACGTCACAATCGTCGAGCTTTGATATTTCGCTTAGTCCCAAGATGCAATTAAAAGCAATTTTATTGGTTTCCCAGCTCCGGCATCGATGTTCACAAAGGGTTTATGTTTTATTCAGGACGCGTCCCGACGTCCCGGGACACAAAGTCCGCGATTTGTCGCCGCTAATGGGATCCGCCTATTGGGCACACACTGGTTCGGCCGACGCACACCGCAGCGTTCAGTTCCTGGTTGGGAGGACATGGAAATGGTTTTAAACTGTGCTCTGAATTTTGCATACTGCAACTTTCGAAGCGGAAGCATACGCTGGCTGCCTTATAATAAGGCGCTTCTAAAAATTAAATACTCGAATACTAACTTCTGTTGTAATGTAACATTTATTGGTCTTAATTGTTTATGAACATACCTTGGTTTTAATTAATTATTCTCTCGAAGGACTGTGGCATATTAATTAACTAAACATAATAAATACAAACCCAATAAGCACAACCAAACTAATTTTCTCACTGTAAATCCACACCTGATGCACGTTTTGGTTCCAAGAAAACCATTTTCAAAAGTATTAGTTCCAGTACATCTGAAACTTGTAACAGAAGTTGACTTCAGGTATTGGTTTAAAGTAAACAAATTAATTTAATTCATGTCAAATATCACAGAATCAAGCGTAAAACCAAATTGCCATTTTATTTAAATTAAAATGTCTAATTTTCATCTACATAATATATGATTTGTTTTTGATCGGTTCTTCTTATTAACAGGAAATAAGTAATTATTTAAATACAATAAAACTTCTCATATACGGCCCTCTTTTATCCGGAACCTCCGATATCTGGACGTAATATCAAAATAAAGTATCTCTATTCTGCAAGGCACTTTGCCGTTCTTTGCCACAAGCAGTCGGTTTTATGTTCTTTCTCCACTCAGCCGTTGGGTCCGAGTCTCGCATCGTTCAGTTTACATAAATTCTACAGGATTTTGTGTAATTACGTAATTTAGTTAGTTATTCTAGAATTTGTAATGTACAATATACAGTATGGCGGAAAAACGGTTTCCTATTGAAGATAAGATTCTATGATTCATGAGTTTACTACTAGTGATATTACAGCCTAGTGAGTACACATCCAGCGTCAGCCAATTATGTCGAAAGAAAACAAACCACGGCACATTGCGAAGCATGTGACCAGCTGATCGAGTATGTCGAAAGACAAGACGAAGCAACAGCACCCGATCGTCGTCGGCGGAGGGATATTTCATCAAATAAACGTGTTCATCGAAACAGGGAAACCATCATTACATCTTTTATTACCAAAACTGTTAATTAATGTACATATGTACAGTACAGTATTAAACGCGTGCAGCTAAATTGTACTTGATGTTCTATATTGCTGTTAAAATACATTCTGTATAATTACAATCTTCAATAATTGTAACTTATTTACTTAGAGCCATTCATCTACTTCAAATTAGAATGGTTGTGATTACCTAGTAAAACGTACATCATTACATAACCCCTCCCATATCCGGAATTTTCGTTATCCGGATCGGGCTGTCGCCACATTGATCCGGATAAGAGAGGTTTTACTATATATTTTTTAAATAACGTTTAAAAAGATTTAAAATAATTTCTCTCGCATTCATAGCTCCAAACAATGTGGAATGTGTGTAATGTGTTCCTAAAATGTGTTAATACGAAGTAGTTGTCAAAAGTAGTGAATTTTAATAAATACGATGTAGTTGTAAAACAATTACTAAACACTATTTTAAACAAATTTAAAAAATTCAAAACAAATGAACGTCTGGCTCAAGGAATAGACATAGATGCAGTAAGAGACCAATAGACCAGGGGTCTACAACCTTTTTTACTCAAGGGCCACATTGAAACCTTTTAGAGGAAAAGCCGGCCGACAATATTTCGGGGCAGAAAGTCTATCCCCCCCCCCCCATACACCCAAGTTGGTTTTTCTAATCAAGAGTTCAGTAGTGGGTTTTGAGATTTCCTTGCTTAGATTTTTAGGTTGCAATATTTCCTTATATATTTTTGTTGTTGGTTAACTAAAATTTTTTATGTGATTGTAAATAAAAATGCAACCAAACAAATAATTATATTTGCTATAAAATAATAATTGTTCTGTAAGTTTTCAAGTAGGTATAATGAAAACACAGGATGACAGCAAACCAAATATTTTCAATTTACTACGAAATGTACTTTATTGAATTTTGAAGAAAACTGGGCAATACATGAGTTTACAACATGTGTAAAGCCTTAAAAAACAATTATATTTTAGTGAGACGATTGTATTTGTTTGCCACTTACAATTTCAGCCATTTAGGATCAAACTTTGTATTACCGACCATTAGGATTGATTTCAAATACTCATCTGACAAGGAAGATCTTTATTTAGATTTATCAAGCTTCATTTTTGAAAAGTCTGCTCACACTTGTAGGTAGATCCGAAAAGTGGAAACATAACTCGAGCATGGTTTTTAATGGTTTTAAAGCCTTTTTCTGGGAGAGAACTGTAAAATGTAAGTAGGCTACCTTCTTTGTAGTATTCCTGGACTTCAGTCTTGAGTGAGTCATTGGTTGTTAGCTCGATGACTTCAAGCTGCATTTCTGCAGGCACTTTGTCAATGTCACAATTAAAAGGGTTTTGAAACATCTGAATGTCTACTGCTGCACGGTCAAAGGCTTCAAAGCGGTTTTCAAAACCTTGACGTAGCTTAGACATGATTTCTAAAAAGTAATTCTTGGGGAAGGTGGCAGTGCTTAGTGCACTTAGGTTCTGACAAGATTCAAAGTGGTCGAAGTTCATAGATCCTAAATGGTTCTCGAAAAGTATGAGTTTTTTTTCTGGAAGCTTTGACATGCCAATATAAGTTACAAACTGAAGCTTTACAGTTTCAAGTTCAAAAAGTTAATATGTGTCCTAAGGTCATCAAGAAAAACCAATTTCCATAAAAACACACTGTCAGAACGTTCAGGTACAGGACGACACGGGCCAGTCATGAAAATGCCAATCACTTCACGAAGTTCGAAAAACCGCTGAAATACTATGCCTCTGCTCAACCAGCGAACTTCACAGTGGTAGGGAACATCTTGGTAAGCGCTGTCAATTGAACTGGCGGTGTTTGAGGGAACTTGATCTAGCGGATCCTGTTTGAGGATAATGCAGTGATAAATTAGGGGTTGAACACCGCCAGCTGTTTTAACAGAATTGCAAATGTTTCCAACTACTCCAGTTTTTGTGCAAGACATATATTTCCCGCTATCTGTAGTAACACCTGATGGTGTTGGGTTTGAAATCGAAGCTAAGATTAGAAAAGGTTTCACTTATTTTTTCAAAGATTTTGTCTCCGGTTACACTACTCTCCATAGAGTGAACGTCAGCCAACTCTTCTGTGATTTTAAAATCATTGTTCACACCAGGAACAAATAAAAGAATTTGAGCCGAGTCAGTGACATCAGTTGATTTATCAGGAGCGATTGAGAACCATTAAAAGTCTTTGCATGCGTCTTTCAGCTGATAAACCACGTTATTTCCAAGAGCTTCCGTACGGCGCGCTACTGTGTTCGCCGACAAACTAATAGCATTGAACAGTGAACGTTTATCAGGGCAGATTTCTTCCATACTCACCATAAGGCAGTCTTTCACTAACTGGCCGTCGGCAAAAGGTTTACCAGCTTTAGCCAGAATATGACTGACTTTGAAACTGGATTTTACAACAGCATCGTTTTGTTGAGATTACTTGGTAAAAAATTCGCTCTGAATTGAAAGCGAATTTTTCAAAGAAGCAATTTTTTTCCTCTTGTAGTTTGCCTGTTAAATTGGAATGCTTGCTCTTGTGTTTCGTTTCATAATGTCTACGGACAATAAATTCTTTCAGAACAGCGACAGTCTCGTTGCAAACAAGAGATAAGGCTTTGTTATTGTTGGCGATCATAAAATATTCCTGGATCCACCTTTTATTAAAAGCACGGCACTCAAAATCAACTTTTCTTGTTTACAATAAGCCATTGTTATGAAAAATAAAAAAATAAAAATAAAATACAATGTCCACGATCACTATACACTTCGCGAAACATCAACTTACACTCGCAATAGTTCTGATTGTAACTGACGCTGGAAAGGCACTGACAAGAAAATTTAGAAGAGTTTTGAAAGCAAACAAAGCAATGATGACTCTTGGAAGGGTGCGTCGATGGGACGAGGCTATTTTGGTCCTGCGTCAGGTACAGTAGGGGTAAGTACAATAGCGCCGAGTTCATTGCCCTTACAATTACACTTACCTTACACTTACAGTGCGTTCTGACCACTTACTATCGCTCAATGGTTGGTCGCTACTTGTTTACAGCTAGTTTCTACTTACAGAAAAAAAGTGGCAAGTGATAAACGAGTACTATATTCACATTAAATGGTAAAAGATCTTAAAAGGAAATATATTACCAAATCATTTTTTTCTCAGTAGGCTAGCTTTCCGCGGGCCGGATGTGGCCCGCGGGCCGTAGGTCGGAGACCCCTGCAATAGACAATACGGTAGATGTAAGAAGGTTAGTTCTTCAGTCGTAAGTATACTTCTCTGAATGTTTACTGTTCTTTATTGAATTGTTCTCGGTAACGCCAAAATTTTTCCTTTTGCTTTTTAGGCACATAGGTCGATTTATCCTATTAAAATGAGTACCAAGATTGATGATTTGATCCGTATCTTGGCACAGTACCTTACTCGAATACTAGACACCCTGAGCAAGGAAGCCTTATTCTGTCTCTAATAAACCTTGCTAAAAATGGATTAATTTTATTATTAATGAAAAAAAAAACAATTTATCGAGACAGAGGAGGTCGAATATAAAGAACGTTCTTGAACATATATCTTTGTTTTACTTAAACGGGGGCCGGTAAAGGTATTATAGAATCAGAGACAGTGTTATTTTTTTCGTTAATAAGAATGGGTATAATGCACTTTAGAGTTTTGAAAAACTCAAACAGCCCCAGAGAAATCCTCGGTCCGGAATCGAAAAAGAGCCGGATTCATGCCACTTAAAAATTATATAAATGATAGAATTAAGAGTATATTACTGTTTTGAAACTAGAAATTTTAAATTTTTCATTTTCTAAATAGTTACACTTATTAATTTTCTTACCTATTCGATTTTATTATTTCTAAGCTTACGTCTTCTTAACACTAAAGACACTTTAAAACGCTAGTTAAAACCAGAAGTTTTCGACGTCACCTGCTTTATTCTTAAAGTTTGGAATTTATACTTTCCAATTCTAATTTACCGTCATATATGGCTCAAAACAGTTTTAATTCTTAATTTGGTTTCCATAGAAACGAATGTAATAAATTTTACAACATTTAAAAAAAACACAAAAAATAAGTTTTATTTCAATAAATTCAATACATAAAGATATTAAATATATTACAATTATTACAAATATTACAATGATTTCTTATATTACAATTTGTATTCAAATATTTTTGTGTTCTGGCTGACGGCCCACTCAAAAGCTGGTTCAGTTGGTGTAGTGTTGTTGTTTTGAGAAAGCAGGCCGCTATATTACCACATTACGTTGTGATATAGCTACTATTATAATATAATATATTAATAGAAATATACTATATTATAATAATAGTACCTGAAAGCTGGGCATGAAACAGTGCATGAGCGCGGCACCCATTCGCGCACTGCTCCACACCCCTAACTAGTGTAAAGAGGTGTAAAAAAAAATTAACTGAAACAGCAAATGAGTGTGTGTTGTGTGTTTTAGCGTAGTGCGATATCGTCACCGAACTACGGGCTGACGAGTGACCTCCGAGCTATAATGCCCCCTTCACGTCCGAGCATTATTGTGTCTTTGGTGTGGTGTGTGTGTGTAAGTTCCTAAGCGTGTAAGCCATCAGCCAGCTACTCCTTCTAATAATATCGTGATCAGAAAGAATAGAGTGTTGCCTTCTAAAGTTGGCGGGTTTGTGGCTTCAAAATGGTCAACATAAAGTAGGCCCTGAAAATACGTTAGGGAGAACGGTATTGTTGCTTACCATAGAAATTAAACCTTATTGTTGTTAAATTTTTAACTATTTTAGAATGATTGAAATATTTTAATTCAGAATTTACTTTTTTTAACTTAAACTAATTATAATTTCTTATATCTTGATATAAATTGACTAACTTTGATTTTGATATTATTATAGATAGATGTTTAATTTTTATCTTCCTTTAGCAATTTTTTCTTAAAAAAAAACTTATACATTAACATTATTTTGAATAAACCCCTGTTCCAACAAATTTAAACGTATTTTGTTGGTTTCTTGTTTAAAATATTGACACTGGAGCCCTATGTAAAGTATTGCTTTTGTTTGGTGTCGAGAATTGTTAGTTAATAATAATTATTAATGAAACTGTTGTGTGTGTGTGTGTATGAGAGAGAGAGAGAGAGAGTTTATGTGCTTATGTTTTAAGTTATTTTATTACTATTAATGTTACTGTATTAATGTATTATTAACGTTAATGTATTATTATTATTATTGTGAGAAATAAAGCTTTTTTTGTCAATTTCATTCTTATCGTTCTCGGTCCACTCGTTCACTTCACCTGCGATTGTCGTAATCTCTACTAACTCCGAACGAATTAGACGGTGAACATTTCTTTGCTCCAGAGAATAATTAATCTAATTTCAACGTTAAAGCGCCATAAATGACAATCAATTTTTGAAACTTTGTCTTGTGAAAATAAACTAACTCCCAGAACCATCGAAATGTCCACGCTTCCTTTAATTGTTATTAAAGGCAGACAATTGTTTACGCTGGGAACTGTCTGTAAAACAAGCTCACAGAGAAGCGACACCACTTGGGGAAATATAAAGTCTCATCACACAAAAATAAGCATAACGAATAATAACGAACATCAAGTCATACTAAAAAATGTTTATTCTCGTACTGAACTTAACTCAATTATAGTTTATAATTTGTGTTGTTAGCACTGATGGTAATGGTGATTTTGTCATTGTCAATCATTCAGAGAAAGAGGGGGGTTTATCGACCCGGTGGTTTCTGCAGGATCTCTTTCCTTAACATTAGCTAATCAACTTTACTCTTACTCTACCATTCTAACCTTCTGATCGACTATTCCCTTGCCACTATTCTAGCTTTCTGGTACACCATCCACTTTATCAATCATTCTGACCTGCTGGTCAACCATCCTCCTTTGTCAACTACCCTAACATGCTTATAAATAGTTCTCTTTATCAGCAGCCTAACCTCCTTGTTAACCATCCTCTTCCACCCTAACCTCCTTGTTAACCATTCTCTTCCACCCTAACCTCCTTGTTAACCATCCTCTTCCACCCTAACCTCCTTGTTAACCATCCTCTTCCACCCTAACCTCCTTGTTAACCATCCTCTTCCACCCTAACCTCCTCTTTAACCATCCTCTTCCACCCTAACCTCCTGTTTAACCATCCTCTTCCACCCTAACCTCCTTGTTAACCATCCTCTTCCACCCTAACCTCCTTGTTAACCATCCTCTTCCACCCTAACCTCCTTGTTAACCATCCTCTTCCACCCTAACCTCCTTGTTAACCATCCTCTTCCACCCTAACCTCCTTGTTAACCATCCTCTTCCACCCTAACCTCCTTGTTAACCATCCTCTTCCACCCTAACCTCCTGTTTAACCATCCTCTTCCACCCTAACCTCCTCTTTAACCATCCTCTTCCTCAATAACCTTCTGCTTAACCATCCCCTTCCATCCTATCTCGTTACCCATCCTCTTTCCCATCACCCTAACCTCCTTGTCAACAATCCTCTTTGTAACCATCCTAACAAGGCTCCACGGTCAACGATCCTCTTTGTCAACTACCCTAACCTCCTGGTCGATCATCCTCTTTGTAACTATCCTAACAACGCTACCTGGTCAACGATTCTCTTTGTCAACTACCCCAACCTCCTGGTCAATCATCCTCTTTGCAAGTTTCCTAACTTCGTGGTCAACAGTTTTCTTCATAAGCCACCTTGAACTCCTTCTCAACAGCCTAATCTTTTGTTTTTATGGATGGGTGGGGTAAATAAACACAACGAGATTTTTCTATTAGATATTAAGATGATTATGTCGAATGTGAAGCCTAATTCTTGTTCGACTGAATGTTGAGTATGTGTTTGGGCGTAATCCGAAATGTTAGTTCCATGCTGTGGAGTCAGTTGTTCTTATTAAGTTTGGGCAAAATTTGTAAGTTTGTTGATATAAATTCGTAGTTATGGTTTGTGGATATTTAGCAAAGTTTGACCGAAGGCTTGCCTGTGGTGTGTGAGTGCTTTTATGTGTTCTTTGAATCATAAACAAAATTATTCGCTTACTATTCAACCGATGTAGAAGTTAGCTTGTATAAAGTTGCACGTAGCTTTGTTTGCGATGCTGAATTTGAACTGTTATTGGGTGTTGTGTTTTGAGTGTGGTGAAGTAGTATTCAAGGAAGTTGTTGTTTAGTGCAGGGATCTTGAACTGGGGGAGGGGCGTAGGTTTTCTGGGGGGAAACTGCCTACCGGTGAGAGTTGTGCGTCCTTAGTTAGGTGTACCAGCGGGTAGACTGACGTGACATGTGCGTACTGATCTACGCCATTGTTTTTTGTAGAATGTTTAGTCTTGATAGTTACTATGTTATGGTCTCTGTGATTAAGGATAGCATCTCTGGAGCGTTGGGAAGAGTTTATCATTTTTTACGATTTATGTTGTCCAAGGCCCGAATCATGTGTACCACTGTAGGTTTGCACGCTATCAGTTAAACTATAATTAAATAATACTTAACTAAGTGAATACGTAAGGGCTTACTTGCTGACGCGTTTCGAAACAATCATTCCCTTTACGAAGCAAAGCCTAGTCAGCAAGTAAGCCATTACGTATTCACTTAGTTAAGTATGATTTAATTATAGTGTAATCAGTGAATTCAAGATTATTGCAACAAGTAACTTTATTATCAAATAGTTGTAGTGTGAAGTATATTTATATCCATATATATAATTTCGTAAGCAAAATTTTGAGAGAAAAATTGGGGGAGCTTGGAAGGTCATACAGAGGTGGGAGATAGCTCAATTTACAACATTTATAGGGTTTTTTGGAACTTGAAATACCCAAAATCTCCATAATAAATACATTACAATGAAAAACAGCTGAATACTATTTTCAAATATTTCAGCTGAGTACAGCTGTGAAACAGCTATTCAAATATTTTAACAGTAATGAAGGTTAGTTAGAAAAATGAACTTCGGATCAGGTTTAGTTTTAAAGTACGTCTTATGATACTAGATATGTTTGACAAGTGTATTAAATTAGAAATAATCACTGGTTATGGAAAAGAAAAGATATTTTTACCTAGAATTAAATTAATATCAACAGATCCTAACATGGCATTTCTTCTAAACGATACAAGAGTTTATTCTTGACCAAATAGGCTAATATTCAAGTTTTTCCTTTTTACATAAGTTACTCAAATATACTAACTAGATAAAAGAGATTAGAAGTCTGAAATCCCCTAAACACTGGTTAAAACTTATAACAATTTTCGTCTTAGAACATATAACCATACTTTACATCTGAGGTTCTCAAACTTTCATGATCTTTGCCCCCTTTATAACACTACCATGAGGTCGTGCCCCCTTTCATTTATATTTGGTCAAGATTTATAACCAGAGAATGAAACTGAAGCTGATTAGGTCAACTAAACATCAGATAATTCTATTTAACTATTAATATAATATTTATGTAATATATTTCACACTACAACTAATAATGCTGCAATCCTACAGTGACAGACTTTATTCGAACCTTGCACATCATAATATCTTAATGAATTGTTAAAAATGCATAACGTATATATATATACTTTATACTATATATTAAATTAATACGCTTACCTTTAATCCAGAGATGTTATACTTGAGCACAGAGACCGTATCTCAGCCTCAGAGGCTACTCTGGGGATCTATGTTTGTTGGACTAAAGAAGGGTCCAAGAAGGGACTAAGAAGTAAACATTGTACAAAAACAATGGCTTAGTTCAGTTGGTACACGTCACGTCAGTCTGCCCGCTGGTACACCTGACTGTCGACGTGCACATCAAGTCTGTAGGCAGTTTCAGTGCACTTATCCACGCCTCCCCCATAAACCTTCTGTGACCCCTCCCAGTTTGAGAGCCTCTGCTTTAAATACTCCTTTAAAGCCTGAAGTATAGCTTCACGAACAACCGCACTACTTGTATGTAACAATACATTACATAACTACGAGGCTAAAATTACTACAATAGAACTAAATAGGCCCTACGCATTTTCTTGCAGAAACAAAGCACTGTTTTACATAATAAAACTTGTTATTTCCCAACATAGTATTCACAAATATTAATACACTTGTCTCAACGATGAACTAGTTTTTATTATTGGTAGATTCAAAGAAGTGTTTGTTTTGTAGTTTGAGTCACCTTCTAATAAATTACAAAAGTATTTGTCTTTTTGTTTGAGGTTTGAGTTGCCTATTCAGAAATTACAAAAGTATTTGTCTCATTTCAGTGCATTCTCAAAAATTACAAGAAGCTATAGCTATGTTGTTTGAGTCAACTTCTCATAAATTAGAAAAGCTTATGTTTTGTTGTTTGAGTTATTTCACAACAATAAGATGAATCACAACAATCTTTGGTTTTGTTATTTAAGTCACCTTCTCATAAATTACAAGAAGCTTTTATTTTGTTATTTGAGTCACCTTCTCATAAACGACAAAAGTCTTTTGTCTTTTAAGTTACATCTTTATTAAATAAAAGAAATTCTGTCTTGTTGTTTGAGTCAGCTACTCATAAATTACAAGACGCTTTTGTTTAGTTGTTTGAGTCACCTTCCCGTGAATTACAAGAAGTATTTATCTTGTTGTTTGAGTTACATCTTTATGAAATAAAAGAAATCTCTGTCTTGTTTGAATTACCTATTCAGAAATTACAAAATGCTTTGTCTTTCTGTTAGAATCACCTTCTCACTATTTACAAGAAGTCTTTGTATTGTTGTTTTAGTCGCTTTCCTACAAATGTATTGACTTCCCCGTTTGTCGCTGAACTGTTTTCCACGCAACACCCCAATGAGTGGACCAAACAAATGAAAATCAGAGGTAGCCAAACCTGAACTGTTTCATAAAACGAAGTAGTATTTTCAAAAGTATCGTTGCTTTTGACAGCAGGACGGCGTAATGCTACATAGATGCCATTTCTTCGCTCAGTTTTTCTCTAATTGCTGGTTTTCTTTATTATTGAGCGTGTTTGATTATAAGATATGGTTTCTTGTGCGTTAATCTTCCTCGGGAATCCCAAAAGACATTCAACATGACTTTTCCTGTAATAATTATTTTCTGGATTTTGTTTCCAACTGGTGAGGTGACATGTTTTCTCTTTTAGATTCTGGTTCAAAATCGTAAGCCCAATTTTCATCACAGGTTAAAATCTTGCTTCGAAGAGGATCACCTCCACATCTCTTTCAAAGCGTTCTTTTTACTCTTCACTCTTTGAGCCTTGTTTCCTTGTGTTGATGTGTTAATTCTTTCGAGACCCACCTAGAAAAGGTTTTGTTGTAATCGAGCTTGTAACGTTGCAATTGAGCTTACACTGCACCAACACTCATTACAGCTGTTCGTGATATAAATTCTATTTTTACTTGCCGGTCTTCATGTATTCGGGGTTCAAGTAAAACAGTTCACAGGTCAACAGGTCGCCCAGGACGTTGGACATCAGTCACTGAGTTTCGACTGGTTTTGAACTGTTCACTAAGAAAAGTGTCCATGGCTTATACTCACAGTATTGTAAAATAAAGAAAAGTGTATTGACGGTTTTCACGGTTTCAGAAAGAAAAAAACTTAGCAGTTTTGAGGTTATTTTAAACAGACAATTTGAATATATTACTTGTCAGATGATCCCAGTGACACAAACACAAGGTCACACTGTCTCTAACATCGTCTCTATGATTGTTACATCAATTTATCACTCCGTGTAATAAGATAGAGAAGAGAGGTTCCAATCCTTAATGAGGGAGAGAATTATGGCAGATGTGACGTTTGTTTATAAATGTATTTTTGTACCAGAAATCTTATAAAAAGTGGAGATTTAGAGAGAAATTTCAAATATTGTGCTTGGTTTACCTTGAAAAACGTTTCCACCTAAATACGTTTCCGCCTCTTTTACACAACAATGACATTGGGGTTTTGAGGCTATAAGCAGAACTATTTTAATACGATACTTGTTTGATGATGTCAATGATGCCAATATAATGTCACAAAATTACCAAACGCATCTTACAAACTGTTTCAGAACTACTTTAATTAATGCAGGGTAATAAGTGAGAGGAGAAAGGTTCAATCTCTATGGGGGAGAAAATAAATGAAAGTGTGATGTTTGTAGCAGAAAACAATTTAAACATTTTTAAATTTCAAATATTGTGTTTGGTGAAAACCTTTCTTGCAAATAAAACCAACCACCTGAATAAATCATAGAATCTACCTTTTTCACACAAGATTGTCATTGCTGAGTGTAATTTTGAGGTTATAAACAAAACGTTTTAAATATATTTGTCGTCAGCTGATCCCAGTGTGATGTTTGTAGCAGAAAAAACTATAACAAATGGAGCTTAGTAAATACTCAAATTTTGATATTTCAAATATTGTGCTTGGTAAAAACCTTGAACAACCATTCTTGCAAAAAAAAATCAACTACCTAAATAAATCATAAACTCTATCTCTTTCACACAACAGTGCCATTGTTAAGTGCGATTTTAACGTTATAAACAAAACAATTTTAATTCGATACTTATTTTCAGCTAATCCCAGTGATGCCAACTAAATCCCAGGTCGCAAAATTACTAAATGCATCTTACAAACTATTCCAGGAAAATTTGATGTTTGTAGAAGCAAAAACCATAAAATGGAGTTGTAGAGAGAAATTTCAATTATTGTGCTTGGTGGAAACGTTTTTGGAAATAAAATCAACCACATAAATAAATAGAATCTGCCACTTTTACATGGCACCTTACTTGACGGAAACACGAATAACTTTCCAATAATATAGGACGGACCTGTAAAAATGGGAGGTTGTTGTGAGGAGTAAAAAACTACCCGTAGACTCCTAGCCGAAAGTATTTCTTCGAACTCTGGCTGCGATATGAGACAATATTTGACACTTCTCAGACACAACGGAATTAGCGGGCCCACCGGATTACCATCTCGGTACTGTCCAGGCTGTGGCCACAACATTCACAACTGATAACGTCTGCTCCAGCTGTCAATGTGGAACGTCGACACGTTCTAACTGCTCATCACTTTCCAAAATAAAATGCAACCTAGCATGACAGGTATTGTGTGCTGTCAGGATCTTTCCTATGGATATTACACAAGTCATACAACAACCATAAGACGTAATGTTATTTAACACATCAGAACTGAGCAGCTGTTTGAAGGATATAGATTACTTAAATCACCTGTTTAATTTAACCATTTAATTTAAATTACTAGTGAACATTAAAAAAATGTGGGGGGATGATTTGGGGCCCAACTCTCCCCAGATAGATTATAAAATTTCTTTTAAATATTTTATCGCCTAAACTTTACTTTAAATTGACTAAGGAAAAGAAATTAACTTTATAGTATCATAAGGAAATTAAATTATTATACTTTTAAGACAGGTTTCCCATAACCCGAGCTTACAGTAATCTGAGATGTATTAATAAATATGCATAATCAATGTCCGTAAAAGACTTCAATGCGCGTATCTTAAATTGACGATGACCGCATATTTGAGAAGTGAAAATTAAAAACTCGTCTAAATGTCGCAACTAAAGCTTATACCTTTGGCGAAATCTCTAACAAATAATAAACTATATAAACGTTCTAAAACGTTTTTTAAAATCAATATTTCTTTAAGCCTGGGATTCTGAAACTTTCAGGCTCTGCCACGACCTCCTTATAATACTTACCTAAGGTAGCGCTCCCCTCCCATTTACACAAATGTGTAAATATGATCATAGAACACACATGAAATTACTTATTAGAAGCATATTACAACGTGAGTATGAAACTGAGGCTGGGTAGGCCAATTAAACATCAGATAATTGTATTTAATTTGGAACAAAATTTTAATTTATTAAATCTCGTGTATTTGGAAATTTGTACAGGTTTCAGATACCTCTTTTACCATTACAATATTACTTTGAATGGTTAAAGCACGCCAGTATTGGAGCTACCGACAAAAGTGAAACTTCAAAGGTTGATCTATGTAACAAACCTATAACAAGGCGAAAAGAATGTAGCCTACTTCATACAAGTCTCTAATAGACCAAATGCTTTACATATTAATTGTACACACTGTATTAATATACTAATAACATGAACCTATGTACGATCGTATCGTACTCCGATTGAGTCCAAAATTTTTAACATTATGTATCGCGTATGACGAGGATTATCATTTGGCAAAAGAATTTTTAAGGTGCTCTTTCTTTTAATCCTAGAGAATGGCAGATATAGCACTACCTGCATAAAAACACAGACTATTAGCTCTCTACCATCATAATAAAAAATTTGTTTCTGCGACTTATAGGTTGTTATGGCAAATGCTGGTCGAACTGGGAACTGATGTACAGTAGAGTCTCCAAATTCTAGGTCCCGATATTTCGAGCTTCCGTTAAATTCAAACCTAATTATATTGTTTGAGCCTATTTTATCTATTTGAAAGGAAATGAAATAAATGTTTATAGCCTTACGTTATGCAAAGGAAATGAGTCAGGCTCCCAAGAAATTTTTGTACCAATATGGTATGCAAAGGAAATGAGTCGGGCTTCCAAGATGTTTATGTCAATACGGTATGCAATGGAAATGAGTCGGGCTTTCAAGAAATGTTTGTACCACTACGATATGCAAAGGAATGAGTCGGGCTCCCAAAAAAGTTTTGTGTCAATACGGTATGCAAAGGAAATGAGTCAGGCTTCCAAGAAATGTTTGTACCATTACGATATGCAAAGAAAATGAATCGGGCTTCCAAGATGTTTATGTCAATACGGTATGCAATGGAAATGAGTAGGGCTTTCAAGAAATGTTCATGTAAAATTCTATAAACTTATTTGGTCCATTCCTAATTATAGTGACGTATTAGGTTTCATAGAAACTCCCATTTTTTCTAATGCACAGGCACGTATTCCGTGTAATCCGAGTTTTCGATAATCCGAGGAGTCTCGGTCCCATTAGAGTTATCGAAACTCTACTGTATTTGCATAGTATATCAAAAGTTGACGTTTGCTTAAGTCCAATGTAATTCTGAAAGTATGAACTTCTTTAAGTATTATTTCCTTAAAACTTTATTATAACGATTTCATAAACTTAAATATATATTTACAATAAAGTGGAAAGAAGGACTATGAAATAAAATGAGAGTTTTATCTATGCTCCACAGACGGATTATAACTCAGTAACAAGGGTCTATTAAGACTAAACATTCTACAAAAACAATGATGAAGCTCAGTACGCACATGTCACGTCAGCCTACCCGCTGGTACACCTAACTGTGGACGTACACATCTCTCAGTACGCACATGTCACGTCAGCCTACCCGCTGGTACACCTAACTGTGGACGTACACATCTCTCAGTACGCACATGTCACGTCAGCCTACCCGCTGGTACACCTAACTGTGGACGTACACATCTCTCAGTACGCACATGTCACGTCAGCCTACCCGCTGGTACACCTAACTGTGGACGTACACATCTCTCAGTACGCACATGTCACGTCAGCCTACCCGCTGGTACACCTAACTGTGGACGTACTCATCTCTCAGTACGCACATGTCACGTCAGCCTACCCGCTGGTACACCTAACTGTGGACGTACACATCTCTCAGTACGCACATGTCACGTCAGCCTACCCGCTGGTACACCTAACTGTGGACGTACACATCTCGTCTGTAGGCAGTTTCAGTTTGAGAGCCACTGCTGCTTTTAGTCTTACAACTTATATTTAAAAGGTACTTAATAGTATTTTAAAATATCCTTCAATAAATTAACTCAATTAATAAATATAACTTGACAATTAAAACAATGTTTTAAACCAAATAAACACTACAAAGTAACTTTCTACTCCTCTCTTCTTTTCTGCACAACCACTGAAATCATTGTTCAAAGCTCGGCTGAAGTTAAACTATTCACAAAATAATACTCTACGTTGGGGTAAATCTGATGGCCTTATATTGCTTTATTTGTTGTAATGTTTATTATATTTCTATTAATTATATATTACCAGTCCGTTTACAATATTTAGGCCTATATTGCATTAATGCATTGCTTTTCTTCACCGCATAACACTACGACCTTTCATTTGTAGTTGCTTATTCATTCACGAGAAGGGCACCGCTGAAGAGTTATCGCTGGCCTACGTTTGCTAAACAGACTTATTGTACCCTTGGCTTTTTTTGTATTTATTGTTCAAATGTTCGATTCTATGGTTTGAATTGGAGATTTGCTGTAAAGAAGGGAACGATTTTCATAAAAACCTGAAGAAGTGTCGATGTTATTTGTGATATTTTCTCACGTCTTCAAACTTTGGTCCAAGCTAGCGACAGTTCGCAATGTTTACTCTAATCTGCAATATATTTTCCCCTTTAAAAAAAAATCCATTTACTTTCAATATTAAACATTTTAAACCCACCAATTAATACTTATAAATTTTATATTAGAGGTAGTATAATCTAATATTTCCAACTTCTCTGCGCTATTTCCAAATTAATAAATATGGCTTCCTACATTTATCTATTTAGAACCCATTTCCTATAGGCGAAATAATTCTATTATTAATTACTGAATAAACTTTAACTGTTCAGAACTTTTCGCCAGTTACATTATTTGTACATTGGTACACTTACAAGTGTTAAGGGAATATCCTTGAAGATGTTAATACAGCAAATGGCGAAAAGCCTTCAACAGTTAATGTTTATTCAATAAATAACATATTCCTGTAATTGAGATAATTTTGTATATTATTAAAGGGGATATTATTTCTATTTTACACAGAAATAAAAGCCGGATAAACAAATACGTTAAGTTTCAATGAAGTAAACTTCAAGAAGTTATTTCGTAAAGGAATAAGTAACACTTGGAAGTGAAATATTGAATGTTGTAAGATATTGAAAGAGTAATGGAGTATAGAAGTATAAGTGATAATAAATAAAGTCATCCTAAATATTTTATGTAATATATTAAAATATACCTATTCTTCGGAAAACGAATTTAAAATTTATTTTTTTCTTTACCACGCACAATCGTTTTTTGCAGTGAAATTTCACTCATATTCTTAAAACGTTTAAATTTAGTAAGATATTTTTAACAATTTAACAAAAAATATATAAGGTATTTTAAGGTATATAGTAGGGCTACTGTAAATTATTATATTTTAAATGCTTTTACAATGAAGAATATTGTATATGATCTTTCATGTTCTATAAAGAAACAATAATAACTTATGGTTATTATCTCTAAACATAAATAGTATTAGATATTTTAATAATATAGTATTACATATTAGTAATAATACTACTTAATAATAATATTAATTAATATTATCATTACTATTAATAACGGTTTTAATAATAATAATGTGACATCGCAGTAAGTATGATTTATTATTGGTCTATGACAGGAATTGTTTTTTTAAAATTATAGACACGCATTTTACAATTTACAAATTTAAATCTGTGATTGAAAAATTTACAATTTATTTGTAAAAATTAATTTAATACAAAGAGAATTTAACAGCATCAGATTCTTCCACTGTAAATTCTTTGCAGCCTAAAAAGTCTCATATTGTTGCATTTCCAATTACGTAATGACGAGCAAAGCTCGACCACTCTTGCCATTTTTTACTGGTCTATTACTTCAAGTTTAGTCGCCTTTGAGAACGGTAAAACAATAACAAGTGAAGGTCCGCAAGTTTCGGTTGCCAGATGTGACGTCTCGAGGTAGAGCGAAGCATCACAACAATGGCGAATTTGCCGACTGAAACGGTATACCATGATCGGCTGATGGCTATGATGATAATCCATCTTCTATGGGGCAATTGTTTTTATGTTTAGTACACTTTCTAAGTATACCTGACAAGTTTTTAATAATTTATAGTCTCGCCAAGTATAAATTTTGCAATCGAATTTATACTAAGTTCATGATGTTTTGATGACATGAAACTTTGAACGTAATCTATGAGTAAAAGAAATTCCAAATGTATTGGTTGCTGAGATTATAAAAAACTGAATTATATAAGGAAGTTAAAGAGCTTCTATTTACACTCCCAAACCTATAGAGACAACTTCGTCCATACAGATTCCCCAGCGCTTAGTAGGTGATATTTTAAGAGATTTTAATTTTAAATTTAAATAAATATAAAATACTTGTAACATTCAAAATAAAAGATGTGCGGCACTTGGATTACAGAGAAACTTAAGAACTGCAAGGAGTAGCTGTCCTTGAGAAAACTCATCAGTACATAGAACTTGCAGTGGAATAAAATTGTTGCTGGCTATAAATGCATCTATTACCTACGCATGCGCCTCAGACTTTTGTTTTTAATACTACAAATATTTTCATATCTATTAAAACTCAATATTAAAATGTATCAATTATTAAAGTATCAGTGGTCACGTGGATCTATGAGGGTGTCTGATTCTAGAAAAATTATTTTATACCTTTAAAGTTTTGTTTAAAAACATGTTTTTAATGTTTTTTATTTAAATAATTATTTTATTAAATGATAGATTTTTACAGATTTCTTTATTAGTTAAACGTTCAACTTTGTTTTGCAAATGGAAATTAACATGAATGCAATAAACTAAACAGATAATGTTAGCAACTTACACCAGAGTTTATAAAATTTACTTCAATAACATTTTCATATTATAGGCCCATAAAGTTTACATTTTACTATACCTACCACTGCTATTATGCACGACCCTCCACAATTATGACAATTTTATGTACCAGAGATGACGACAAATATGGACAAACGTACCAAATTTATCTTGCCAAAGCATATACACAAACACAAATAGTAACAAATATTTACATAATATAAAAACTAGTACAGTTCTGGTAAGCCTCATAATAAAGCAATTTTTTTTATTTACTTCAATAACTAAAGTTAACTAAAATTTACACAAGTGTTTTACTACGTAATAAACATTATTGCGGCCTCCCTCTATTTTCATCCCCCAAGAAACATATGGCATGTTAATATAACAGTAACAACCCCATTGGTTGTTGCCGGCTATAAACTGCAGGCAATGTGGGTCGACATAAACCCGCGTGAAAACGCAAATAAATCCAGTTTTTACTCCCCTTTGTAATAATCATCCCCCGGAATGAGTTCGACAACGTAACATGACGTAAAATTTAAGGTTACGGTATTTTGTACGACTTTAATACGAAATGTTATTGCTTGTTATTGCTTGTTATTACGAAGCCAGTAAAGACTAGGAGCGTCTTAAAAGAGGATGCTAATGCAAAAATAAACAATTAGGAAAGATGGGGAAGGACATAATTATAGTAAGATGTACGTGTTACATGGCACTATAATTATTTGTTCGAAATAGAATAGTGTGTACATTTTAACTGAGCGAAATGCATTTGGCAGTATATTTGAACCTTTAAAATGTCCAATTGTTTTCACGCACGCACGCATACACACACACACACACATACACACACACACACACACACACACACACACACACACACACACACACACACACACACACACACACACACACGAGAGAGAGAGGGGGAGAGGGAAAGGGGGTAGAGAGAGAGGGGGGGAAAGGGAAAGGGGGTAGAGAGAGAGAAAGAGAGACCCTATAAGGGGATAGATAGAGAGAGAAAAATACCCATGGGTTGCTTGGCGGAGCTGTCGTTTTGAGCTCCTATGATATGGCGTTTCTGAAATAATCATTTACAGCAGTTTAATTAATGTTATGTGCTATATTGACTTTATGGTAGTTTTTCTAAATTTTGGTTTGACTAATTGCTTTATAGGCATTCGTGAGGTCATTTACATGTAAATTTTGTACGTGGTTGTTTGGTGATTTGAGCGTTGTGTGATGTGCTTTGCTGTTGATTGGACTGATTTGTTTTGGCTTGGATTTTGGTGAGGTGTGGATTTTAGATTTTCGAGCTTCATGGGGGCTCGTAGACAAAGCACAGGGGTCGATTCCTGCGCGTCGGAAGCGGTGACGGATCTGTGACTATTGCCGACAGATGCGGATGGGAGGAGTGTTCTGCTCGATCTCTGAGTGACGTAGTTAGTTGAATGATAAAATCATCTAGGGATGGGACGGTAAGTCCCGCGGCTATTACTGTGTTGTTTACATACCACGGGGAGTTAGTGATTCTGAGCGCGAAGTTTTGAAAAGAGTGCAGCTTCCTCTTTGATGCATCGCTCAGAAGGGAGTACCAAGCGGGAGCTGCGTAGGTGATGATGGGTCTGATGTACATTCTGTACACCATCAGCCTGACGGACATTGGGATAGGGTTCCCAGCTCCGCGGAAGACAGGGAAAAGCCTTTGACGGGCGCCAATAGCCTTTCCGATGGCACGTCGGAGATGGGGCTGAAAGGTGAGCTTGTTGTCAAGCGTCACCCCTAGATACTGTACTGTGGTTTTCCATGCTATGGGACTGTTGTTGAGAAAGAGTGTTGCGACAGGACAAACTCGTTTGTTACTGAAACAAACGGCTTGAGTTTTATCCGTGTTGACTGCGATTCTCCACTTCCGAAGCCACGGTTGAGAAAAATACAGAAGAAATACACCCAAATAAACAGAGAGACAGACAGTCAGACAAACATAAACCGAAATGGTTGCAAAAAATAAAAGATTAAAGGTGACTTTCCCCATATTTTAGGAAATACAAACATGTAACTAGGTAAATAATAATAAATTTAATTATTTTAAGCAAATGTAAAAATATTGAAAAAAAAACAAACGATAATATTTTCTTTTCTTTTGGTTCTATCTTCAACTCTAGTTACAAGTGTACACTTTACATATAGTAATAATTGTACATACGTTTAACACACACACGTGCCTCTGGTAGGACTTAGGTTATCGTATATTACGGATTAAGAGGTCCCTTTGTAACTGGCATCTTGGTTCATTTTGGATAGGGTGGGGTAGGGGTGGTATATTAGGTGATTATTGAGACGTTTTGGGGATTTTTGAGGACACACAAAGTTTGTGTGTGTGTGTGTGTGTGTAAATGTAAATTTACAACCAGTGTAGTTACAAATGTCTGGTGATGTCGGGTTTTAATTATTTCTTAAAGGTGTGGTGTGTGGAATATGGTATTTTGTAATATATTTACAAAATGTGTTGGTTAGTTTGCAAGTTTTGGATGATCTATATGGTAATGTTATTTATCTTGTAGGTTGTCAGTTTTGTGGTTTTGGGATATTGAGTTTATTGTCCTGGCAGTTATATAGTTGATTGATTATTGACGAGTTGGATTGTGCTACATGTTTATTGTTGTCTAATTCTTTGTGGTGTTGTGGTTCTTCTATAGGGTGTTTTAATGAGGGATAAACCAGAGCTAATCACGCACGTACTATCATCGAATATGTGATAACGAAAAGAATCTGCTGTCACACAATAACCTTAACTTACACAAATGCATTTACCCTTAACGCAAAATATTTCCCAGGGCAAAATGGCCGATAATCATCAACACAATAGAAATTCAGTGTAAATTATATATAAATATTTTACTGCAGGACGTACGAAGAATTACTGGCAGTTCTGTTTGAGTGATAAATTGCCACGGTAGATGCAAAGAGGGACATTCATCCTGGAATGGAAATACTCCGGATGTCCACCAGACAGCGCCGTCATCGTCACAATAACGTCATCCATCCATCATCTGAAACTTGTGGTTATGAATGATCCACTTCGGCTGTCGAAATGCTTTATGCATTTTTCCGACCTCGTGTTGTCGATCCTGTCAGACTGGATCTTGCTGTATGAAAATATGAGTGTATTGTTGAATATAAAGTGTGGTGTATCTAAGAATGTTATTTTATTTTACAAACTAGTTTAGTAAAACTATTTACTAACAGTTTTATAACTATTAATCATTACTAAAATATCATATTGAAATATCAAAGGAAACGTAAATCAAGGGAAAATCTGAGCTAAAAAAAGACCATTAAATTAATTAATTTTAACCTAATAAAAATCAATTCTTTAAAGCTATAATATAGATTATTTTTAATAAGATGTGAGATGTAAACTTCGATATTATAAAGATATATTTCTTGTATCTCACAATTCGGAGAAGAAAGATCTCAGTTCCTTTGAAATGCTTTAATGAAAAACTTTAGTATTTATTAATGTAAAAGATTAAAAACTTTTTCATTTCGAAAATTAAGTCCACTTTAACTAATTTTTAGAGCTTATTCAATAACATTAAAGATGTAGTCCTTAGACGGAAATGTTTGATATTTTTCAAGACAACTGTTGATATGAAAACCTTTCTGGGGATTGTCCAAATATCCTTTAAATCTGTTTATGTAAGTATACATCATTAAAGTACTTTTTACTTTTAGATTCTAATTTCCTCAACTAAAGACATTATTTGTAGAAATAATGGCGTGATCTCTACATTAATAACGATGTTTCTCCAGGACTGCTCCCTTCGAACTATTTCGGATCAGTTAATGTTCCGAATCCATCCTTATCTTTTAGGGGATGAAATAAACCTTGCCCTTGAGCTGCTGCCCTTCACAAACATGTTTGCAGTTCTCCAGTAAACAAGCATATTACAGCAGTCGTATTACATCTGCGTCTGTGTTACGTCACAGTTCTGTAGGTTACTACCGGGTCCAAAAACATTAGGTTCCACAAATCTCAATTACTTTTATTTCAAGAATGAGAACGATACTATATAGATGTAGCTCATATTAAATAAAGTGTTTGGGGGGGGGGGGTGAATGATTTAAAAAATAATTTATTTTAATATTACATGGTAATTGGAAAATGGAGTTTTTAGTATTGAATAAAACAAGTCATAGGAAGACAATTTTGTACGTATTTCACATTGTTAACTAAACTAAACAGAATTGTCACAGCTTTAGTTTGTAGGTTATGTTACTTGACAAGAATAACTAGTGAGGTTCTTGGCTCTTTAGAGTTCTACGAAATATCGACTTTTAAACAGCTTCACACAAAGGTCTCTAGTGTATGACCCCACACTAGGACCAAGTAGGAAGCTCAACTTTTTAAACACCATATTATGTCGACCTAAATAGGAGCTACTCTTGAGATTCCTTCACATCACTCTTTGTAATCCTAGTTTCTACCCTTTCTGACGTTCAATTGATGTTACATTTTCTCTTTCGATATTCATTGTGATTTTTTCCAGGTTTCTGTGAGCTCTTGAACCATGTTAAGGATTTCAACTCTGATATTACGTTTTCCATTAAATTCGAATGTTCGCTTATGTGCAGAAAATGTCAGTTGTCTTTATTTAATTTTTTTGAACTGCCCAGTTTATTGTTTTATATATATATATATATATATATATATATATATACTTTTGAATTTTCTGCCTTTATTGTCTCATAACATATCTATAGTTGATTTTTTTGTATTCTTTTACTTACGGAATATATTTTTGTGGAACATAATTAAACGGTTAACAATCGAATCAAGTAAATTTGTGTAGCGTCTACATCCTGCCATTTTATGTGTATGCACAGTAAAAATATTTGTAAGTTAGAATAGAAAGTAAAAGATATTTGTACATAATGACTATAAATAAGTCTTTGCAAAGTGTGATGAAAAAAGGGCTAGGTAAACGTGTTAGAGACAAAAAAAACATGCTAAAGGTCAAAAGTGGTAACGAACATTTGGACTTTTTTAACCCAAAAAATGCTTTAGTAAGAGTACGTCTAGGGAAATAAATGTGCCTATGTATAAACTAGAAATAGTTCTGAAGTATCCCTGTCTAGCTTTAAATACTCTCACCATAAGTTCCAAAGATAATTCACTAGAGAACTAGTGTATGTTTAATTAAAGTAAGTTACCTGGTTTCCAAACTTGTTTATTACAAAGACATTTCAACAGCCGGTTTGTTGTCTTCGTTAAGTCTTTTTTACTATGAAAACTGAGACTTACAATTTAACAAAATATTTAAAAATTTAGCCAAATATTCCTTCTATAAAAAACCACGTTACTATGAAGGCACGTTATATTAATCCATAAATGTAACCTTATTAATGTCGGGAAGGAAGGCATTAGATAAATGGTTCAACTTGATTTTTTAGTTAATTGTAGAAGGAATAATATTTTGGCGTCTCATATTATTCCTCCTAGTGTTAAATGTAAGGACTAAGTTTTAATAGTAAACCCGAGATGATAACCCCCAGTTCTCGAACGCCGTTTTATTATAAACTTAACCCGCTTATAGGCTAAACCCTTAAACTACCATCCACAAAAACCTTTCGAGCACTAACATTAACACGAACTACTGACGGAATAAACTTAATTTGCAAAAACAGATAAAAATATGGGCTTAGCGTTTACAATCAAATATATTTAATAAACTGTAATTAAATTCATATTCCATTTTTTTTTTTTTAACAACAGGAAAACACATTCACTGTTAAGAAGGTTGCAAAGTTACATTAAGGTTGTGCCTCTAACCTGACTGTACATGAGGTTGTGCCTCACTTGGTGACAAGAACGACTGTACATGATAGACTATATTCCGCCTGATATATTATGGTTTATGAATATCTTTGCGGTGCGTATATACCGTTGTTATTGTTGGAACAGGGCGGGTTTCAATTTGAATATTTATTGGAAGCTATCTGAACCAGGGCCGGAGTGTTATCATATCAAAACATTGCCTGAACCTTCTCTCATCCGTCAATTTACGGAGGACTAACTACGAAGACGAGAGAATCGAATTACATTTACCAAATATTGTTGTCGGAGAATTACTTCGTTCTGCGTTTTGTTGTATATTTGTTACTAACTTGGTTCTAAATTTATGTTGTATATTTGTTACTAACTTGGTTCTAAATTTATGTTGTATATTTGTTACTAACTTGGTTCTGCTTTTACGTTGTATATTTGTTACTAACTTGGTTCTGCGTTTACGTTGTATATGTGTTACTAACTTGATTCTGCTTTTACGTTGTATATTTGTTACTAACTTGGTTCTGCAATTATGTTGTATGTTTGTTACTAACTTGGTTATGTATTTATGTTGTATATTTGTTACTAACTTGGTTCTAAATTTACGTTGTATATTTGTTACTAACTTGGTTCTAAATTTATGCTGTATATTTGTTCCTAACTGGGTTCTAAATTTATGCTGTATATTTGTTACTAACTTGGTTCTAAATTTATGTTGTATATTTGTTAATAACTTGGTTCTAAATTTATGTTGTATATTTGTTACTAACTTGGTTCTAAATTTATGTTGTATATTTGTTAATAACTTGGTTCTAAATTTATGTTGTATATTTGTTACTAACTTGGTTCTAAATTTATGTTGTATATTTGTTACTAACTTGGTTCTAAATTTATGCTGTATATTTGTTACTAACTTGGTTCTAAATTTATGTTGTATATTTGTTACTTACTTGGTTCTAAATTTATGTTGTATGTTTGTTACTAACTTGGTTCTGTATTTATGTTGTATATTTATGTTGTATATTTGTTACTAACTTGGTTCTAAATTTATGTTGTATATTTGTTACTAACTTGGTTCTAAATTTATGTTGTATGTTTGTTACTAACTGGGTTCTAAATTTATGTTGTATATTTGTTACTAACTTGGTTCTGCGTTTTGTTGTATATTTGTTACTAACTTGGTTCTAAATTTATGTTGTATATTTGTTACTAACTTGGTTCTAAATTTATGTTGTATATTTGTTAATAACTTGGTTCTAAATTTATGTTGTATATTTGTTACTAACTTGGTTCTAAATTTATGTTGTATATTTGTTACTAACTTGGTTCTAAATTTATGCTGTATATTTGTTACTAACTTGGTTCTAAATTTATGTTGTATATTTGTTACTTACTTGGTTCTAAATTTATGTTGTATGTTTGTTACTAACTTGGTTCTGTATTTATGTTGTATATTTGTTACTAACTTGGTTCTAAATTTACGTTGTATATTTGTTACTAACTTGGTTCTAAATTTATGTTGTATGTTTGTTACTAACTGGGTTCTAAATTTATGCTGTATATTTGTTACTAACTTGGTTCTAAATTTATGTTGTATATTTGTTACTTACTTGGTTCTAAATTTATGTTGTATGTTTGTTACTAACTTGGTTCTGTATTTATGTTGTATATTTGTTACTAACTTGGTTCTAAATTTACGTTGTATATTTGTTACTAACTTGGTTCTAAATTTATGTTGTATGTTTGTTACTAACTTGGTTCTGTATTTATGTTGTATATTTGTTACTAACTTGGTTCTAAATTTATGCTGTATATTTGTTACTAACTTGGTTCTAAATTTACGTTGTATATTTGTTACTAACTTCGTTCTAAATTTATGTTGTATATTTGTTACTAACTTGGTTCTAAATTTACGTTGTATATTTGTTACTAACTTGGTTCTGCATTTATTTTGTATGTTTGTTACTAGCTTGGTTCTGCATTTATTTTGTATGTTTGTTACTAGCTTGGTTCTGCATTTATTTTGTATGATTGTTACTAGCTTGGTTCTGCTTTTACGTTGTATATTTGATACTAATTTGGTTCTGCATTTACGTTGTATATTTGTTGCTAACTTGGTTCGGAATTTAAGTAGTATATTTGTTACTAACTTGGTTCTGCTTTTACGTTGTTTATTTGTTACTAACTTGGTTCTGCATTTATTTTGTATGTTTGTTACTAGCTTGGTTCTGCATTTATTTTGTATGTTTGTTACTAACTTGGTTCTGTATTTATTTTGTATGTTTGTTACTAACTTGGTTCTGCATTTATTTTGTATGTTTGTTACTAGCTTGTTTCTGCATTTATTTTGTATGTTTGTTACTAGCTTGTTTCTGCTTTTACGTTGTATATTTGTTACTAGCTTGGTTCTGCATTTATTTTGTATGTTTGTTACTAACTTGGTTCTGCATTTATTTTGTATGTTTGTTATTAGCTTGGTTCTCCATTTATTTTGTATGTTTGTTACTAGCTTGGTTCTGCTTTTATTTTGTATGATTGTTACTAGCTTGGTTCTGCTTTTACGTTGTATATTTGATACTAATTTGGTTCTGCATTTACGTTGTATATTTGTTGCTAACTTGGTTCGGAATTTAAGTTGTATATTTGTTACTAACTTGGTTCTAAATTTACGTTGTATATTTGTTACTAGCTTGGTTCTGCATTTATTTTGTATGTTTGTTACTAGCTTGGTTCTGCATTTATTTTGTATGATTGTTACTAGCTTGGTTCTGCATTTATTTTGTATGTTTGTTACTAGCTTGTTTCTGCTTTTACGTTGTATGTTTGTTACTAGCTTGGTTCTGCATTTATTTTGTATGTTTGTTACTAGCTTGGTTCTGCATTTATTTTGTATGTTTGTTACTAGCTTGGTTCTGCTTTTATTTTGTATGATTGTTACTAGCTTGGTTCTGCTTTTACGTTGTATATTTGATACTAATTTGGTTCTGCATTTACGTTGTATATTTGTTGCTAACTTGGTTCGGAATTTAAGTTGTATATTTGTTACTAACTTGGTTCTGCATTTATTTTGTATGTTTGTTATTAGCTTGGTTCTCCATTTATTTTGTATGTTTGTTACTAGCTTGGTTCTGCTTTTACGTTGTATATTTGATACTAATTTGGTTCTGCATTTACGTTGTATATTTGTTGCTAACTTGGTTCGGAATTTAAGTTGTATATTTGTTACTAACTTGGTTCTAAATTTACGTTGTATATTTGTTACTAGCTTGGTTCTGCATTTATTTTGTATGTTTGTTACTAGCTTGGTTCTGCATTTATTTTGTATGTTTGTTACTAGCTTGGTTCTGCATTTATTTTGTATGTTTGTTACTAGCTTGTTTCTGCATTTATTTTGTATGTTTGTTACTAGCTTGGTTCTGCATTTATTTTGTATGTTTGTTACTAACTTGGTTCTGCATTTATTTTGTATGTTTGTTACTAGCTTGTTTCTGCATTTATTTTGTATGTTTGTTACTAACTTGGTTCTGCATTTATTTTGTATGTTTGTTACTAGCTTGTTTCTGCATTTATTTTGTATGTTTGTTACTAACTTGGTTCTGCATTTATTTTGTATGTTTGTTACTAGCTTGGTTCTGCATTTATTTTGTATGTTTGTTACTAGCTTGTTTCTGCTTTTACGTTGTATGTTTGTTACTAGCTTGGTTCTGCATTTATTTTGTATGTTTGTTACTAGCTTGGTTCTGCATTTATTTTGTATGTTTGTTACTAGCTTGGTTCTGCTTTTACGTTGTATATTTGATACTAATTTGGTTCTGCATTTACGTTGTATATTTGTTGCTAACTTGGTTCGGAATTTAAGTTGTATATTTGTTACTAACTTGGTTCTGCTTTTACGTTGTTTATTTGTTACTAACTTGGTTCTGCATTTATTTTGTATGTTTGTTACTAGCTTGGTTCTGCATTTATTTTGTATGTTTGTTACTAACTTGGTTCTGCATTTATTTTGTATGTTTGTTACTAGCTTGTTTCTGCTTTTACGTTGTATATTTGTTACTAGCTTGGTTCTGCATTTATTTTGTATGTTTGTTACTAACTTGGTTCTGCATTTATTTTGTATGTTTGTTATTAGCTTGGTTCTCCATTTATTTTGTATGTTTGTTACTAGCTTGGTTCTGCTTTTACGTTGTATATTTGATACTAATTTGGTTCTGCATTTACGTTGTATATTTGTTACTAACTTGGTTCGGAATTTAAGTTGTATATTTGTTACTAGCTTGGTTCTGCATTTATTTTGTATATTTGTTACTAACTTGGTTCTGCTTTTAAGTTGTATATTTGTTACTAACTTGGTTCTGCTTTTACGTTGTATATTTGTTACTAACTTGGTTCTGCTTTTACGTTGTATATTTGTTACTAACTTGGTTCTAAATTTATGTTGTATATTTGTTACTAACTTGGTTCTGCTTTTACGTTGTATATTTGTTACTAACTTGGTTCTGCAATTATGTTGTATGTTTGTTACTAACTTGGTTTTGTATTTATGTTGTATATTTGTTACTAACTTGGTTCTAAATTTACGTTGTATATTTGTTACTAACTTGGTTCTAAATTCATGTTGTATGTTTGTTACTAACTTGGTTCTGTATTTATGTTGTATATTTGTTACTAACTTGGTTCTAAATTTACGTTGTATATTTGTTACTAACTTGGTTCTAAATTTATGTTGTATGTTTGTTACTAACTGGGTTCTAAATTTATGCTGTATATTTGTTACTAACTTGGTTTTGTATTTATGTTGTATATTTGTTACTAACTTGGTTCTAAATTTATGTTGTATATTTGTTACTTACTTGGTTCTAAATTTATGTTGTATGTTTGTTACTAACTTGGTTCTGTATTTATGTTGTATATTTGTTACTAACTTGGTTCTAAATTTACGTTGTATATTTGTTACTAACTTGGTTCAAAATTTATGTTGTATGTTTGTTACTAACTGGGTTCTAAATTTATGCTGTATATTTGTTACTAACTTGGTTCTAAATTTATGTTGTATATTTGTTACTTACTTGGTTCTAAATTTATGTTGTATGTTTGTTACTAACTTGGTTCTGTATTTATGTTGTATATTTGTTACTAACTTGGTTCTAAATTTACGTTGTATATTTGTTACTAACTTGGTTCTAAATTTATGTTGTATGTTTGTTACTAACTTGGTTCTGTATTTATGTTTTATATTTGTTACTAACTTGGTTCTAAATTTATGCTGTATATTTGTTACTAACTTGGTTCTAAATTTACGTTGTATATTTGTTACTAACTTCGTTCTAAATTTATGTTGTATATTTGTTACTAACTTGGTTCTAAATTTACGTTGTATATTTGTTACTAACTTGGTTCTGCATTTATTTTGTATGTTTGTTACTAGCTTGGTTCTGCATTTATTTTGTATGATTGTTACTAGCTTGGTTCTGCTTTTACGTTGTATATTTGATACTAATTTGGTTCTGCATTTACGTTGTATATTTGTTGCTAACTTGGTTCGGAATTTAAGTTGTATATTTGTTACTAACTTGGTTCTGCTTTTACGTTGTTTATTTGTTACTAACTTGGTTCTGCATTTATTTTGTATGTTTGTTACTAGCTTGGTTCTGCATTTATTTTGTATGTTTGTTACTAACTTGGTTCTGCATTTATTTTGTATGTTTGTTACTAGCTTGTTTCTGCTTTTACGTTGTATATTTGTTACTAGCTTGGTTCTGCATTTATTTTGTATGTTTGTTACTAACTTGGTTCTGCATTTATTTTGTATGTTTGTTATTAGCTTGGTTCTCCATTTATTTTGTATGTTTGTTACTAGCTTGGTTCTGCTTTTACGTTGTATATTTTATACTAATTTGGTTCTGCATTTACGTTGTATATTTGTTACTAACTTGGTTCGGAATTTAAGTTGTATATTTGTTACTAGCTTGGTTCTGCATTTATTTTGTATATTTGTTACTAACTTGGTTCGGAATTTAAGTTGTATATTTGTTACTAACTTGGTTCTGCTTTTACGTTGTTTATTTGTTACTAACTTGGTTCTGCATTTATTTTGTATGTTTGTTATTAGCTTGGTTCTCCATTTATTTTGTATGTTTGTTACTAGCTTGGTTCTGCTTTTACGTTGTATATTTGATACTAATTTGGTTCTGCATTTACGTTGTATATTTGTTACTAACTTGGTTCGGAATTTAAGTTGTATATTTGTTACTAGCTTGGTTCTGCATTTATTTTGTATATTTGTTACTAACTTGGTTCGGAATTTAAGTTGTATATTTGTTACTAACTTGGTTCTGCTTTTACGTTGTTTATTTGTTACTAACTTGGTTCTGCTTTTACGTTGTATATTTGTTACTAACTTGGTTCTGCATTTATTTTGTATGGTTGTTACTAACTTGGTTCTGTATTTATTTTGTATATTTGTTACTAAATTGGTTCTGCTTTTACGTTGTTTATTTGTTACTAACTTGGTTCTGCATTTACGTTGTATATTTGTTACTAACTTGGTTCTGCATTTATTTTGTATGGTTGTTACTAACTTGGTTCTGTATTTATTTTGTATATTTGTTACTAAATTGGTTCTGCTTTTACGTTGTTTATTTGTTACTAACTTGGTTCTGCATTTATTTTGTATGTTTGTTACTAAATTGGTTCTGCTTTTACGTTGTTTATTTGTTACTAACTTGGTTCTGCTTTTACGTTGTTTATTTGTTACTAACTTGGTTCTGCTTTTACGTTGTATATTTGTTACTAACTTGGTTCTGCATTTATTTTGTATGGTTGTTACTAACTTGGTTCTGTATTTATTTTGTATATTTGTTACTAAATTGGTTCTGCTTTTACGTTGTTTATTTGTTACTAACTTGGTTCTGTATTTATTTTGTATATTTGTTACTAAATTGGTTCTGCTTTTACGTTGTTTATTTGTTACTAACTTGGTTCTGTATTTATTTTGTATATTTGTTACTAAATTGGTTCTGCTTTTACGTTGTTTATTTGTTACTAACTTGGTTCTGCTTTTACGTTGTTTATTTGTTACTAACTTGGTTCTGCTTTTACGTTGTATATTTGTTACTAACTTGGTTCTGCATTTATTTTGTATGGTTGTTACTAACTTGGTTCTGTATTTATTTTGTATATTTGTTACTAAATTGGTTCTGCTTTTACGTTGTTTATTTGTTACTAACTTGGTTCTGCATTTATTTTGTATGTTTGTTACTAACTTGGTTCTGCATTTATTTTGTATGTTTGTTACTAACTTGGTTCTGTATTTATTTTGTATGTTTGTTACTAACTTGGTTCTGCTTTTACGTTGTATATTTGTTACTAGCTTGGTTCTGCATTTATTTTGTATGTTTGTTACTAACTTGGTTCTGGATTTATTTTGTATGTTTGTTACTAACTTGGTTCTGCTTTTACGTGGTATATTTGTTACTATCTTGGTTCTGTATTTACGTTGTATATTTGTTATTAACTTGAATATTTTATTTGTAATGAGTGTCATATACGTAATAAAAGATCTGGTTTAATGGAGTGGACCAAGCCAGGCACCTGTGACCATCCTACACATTTATTCAACTCTTTCCGTACAACGTCACTAAGTAAACGTATATCTGGGACATTCATTGTGAACTGAAAAATCATCGTATATTCTCAAAGGGATTAAAATCTCTCCCCTTAATAGTACAGAATAAATGTAACATAAACTTTCATTTGAGAAAATACAGTCTGTATCAAAACCTAAAATCATTAATTTTGGTAATAATTGAAAAAGATTTAACCCCGATTATTTTAGTTTTTACATAAAATATAATACTTGATAATTACATTTTAAACGAGAAAAAAGTAGTTTTAAATGTCGGAAAACATAATTATATAGCCTTATAATATTGTAGAGTAACACAGTGGGCATGAAGCATTGTTAATCTTTTAATGTATAAAATATAAATTGGTGTAGTAAAACAAAATTTTTCAACTTAAAAAAATATGTATTTATATATCAATCAATAATTATTTTAAAAAATTGTAATACATGCATTAACAAATTAGCTTGTATGTGGTTAATTTGTATTCGTTGAAATACTTACCAGTTGTTGAAATTATTAACAAAAAAATATCTAAGATAATTAATAAAATATCTCAGACGATATAATTGTTAAATTGAAAGCAAATTTCATCATTGCAAGGCGAGAAAAATGCATTTTATATTTAAAAACATAGTCAGGAAAAGCGGGAAATTACCTATCCAATGCTGTTTATCGCGTAATGAATCGCATACCAACTCACATCGAAAATAAATATTAATTACAGTAAACTCCCGATTATCCGTGGAATAGGGTGGCCCGGCAACGCCGGATAACGAATTCCCCGGATAATCCGCTATGAAGAAAGAATACGCAAAACGATCGATAATCGATTATTATACCATAAGTTACATAAATAATGACCCCAGTTAATGCAATTCACAAATAATCTTCAGAGGACAAAATAAATATAGAAAATAATTTAAAATGTCGATGTATTTGACGGATTATAACATGTACATTTATATGTCTAACTATTTACAATACGTACATAAGTATATGTCAAAAATAAGTATGTATGTACATATGTAATTTCCTTTACATATAATAATCTCACTTTTTAACAAAAAATCTGTCACTTCACAAAAATCGTCTGTTTTTTTGTGAGCATTGATTTAGCTTTAATGTGCGATCTAAGTTTCTTGAGAACGATTTTGTCGCACAGTGTCTACTTGTGTCACAAAGCCATAAAGATCGATAATGTATATGACAGACATGGATAATGCATATGCCGACATTTGTATACAATCTTATGATACACATTAGGTATTCGGGCGTCCAAGCATTTTGTCATTGTCTCTTATATACATAAACAGTAGTCTGCTCGCCCTTTTTATTTCACTGGCCCCTAGTCGGGATGCTTCCCTTTCAACGTAATAATTAGTACGTACATATTTACATATCTATTCCCTTCATCTTAACTTCTATTAAGCCTTATATGCATTTACATCGTAATTCACCGTTTGGAAATTTAAATACATGAATCTGATTGGAATAAAAATTGTATATTTGTAAAACAATGGCAGACCCCGAATATTCCGCAAACCGGTTAATCCGCCCACGGATAATCGGGAGTTTACTGTACTTCATTTTACAGTCTGATTCTTCTGAGACACAAACAAAAAACTCTATAACGCCACTTGCACTACATTCCTCTCTAAATAAAAACCTCTCACTTATTGGAATAGTGAAAAGATTTTCCCAACGGAATTGCTAAAGAATTACTTAACAAAGTTTTGCGTTTCAACCAGTCTGATTATGTATGGTGATAATTAATTTCAATTTTAAACACTATTTATGGTTAGAGGATTTTAAAAGAGTAAGTCTATTTTTAATTAACACAGGCTAAAACGAAAGGCAATATAAATTAACCAATAGCAATGGCAAAACCAATTACCTACTTTAAGAACATTAATATTTGATGTTTTAACGTGTAAATAAGGCTGTCACATACACCGAGAGTCATTAACCTCGTATTATGCGCATTTAGTTGAACAAAGACCGACATCGTCTGAGAGAACTTGACAATTAGGAAATGCAATATTCGTACTTGTGCTTACGTCACACAAACAAGACCGCCGATTGGTTAAATTAGATTAGGTCACGCCCCCGACAGATTAACATATCATCTTGTCACAAACGACTGTAACAATTCTGTGACTTCATCGTAGCAAATTTACCCGTCTATGAATCATTTCACGGTTAGCGTAACCTACTCTAATGTCGAGGCCTATTATTGCAGAAAAACGTTTATGAAATATAATATTTAACTTTGATATTCATTTATTTAAACGCATTAAAAATATCAAGTAAGATATTCAGCCTCAGTAATACAGAGACTACTGTATGGGACGAGTATATTACACTAAAACGATAACAATTCCATTCACTTATTAAAATTATCAACAAAATACAACAAATTTCAGAATTTCAAAAAAAAAATCTAAACTCTCAATCACATTTATAAACTCAGATACGTGATTAAAATAAAACTAGGACAAGCAGGGGAACTGTAACTCTTATTCATATTCAGGGAGTTTCTAAATATTTATTTTAGTTTCAAGTTTACTGAATAACCCAATATTGTAACCTGAAAAATGAAAATAAAATTTTAATTATGAGGGCTTTTTCAATTTAAGGTGGTTATCACTTTAAACATTTAACACTCTAATGATTTTATAATCTATAATTAAGGATCTTTTAGCAAACATGAGATTCCTTTTTCATCTATGAAACATAACTGTTTTTCTCTTCTCTATTTATGTCTGTTTTCCCAATTCCAATCTTGTCATTTCAATATTTTCAGCTCCTTTTGTATCTACTGTTCTATTTGAATTCAAACCTGTATCTATTGCTATCTTCCTGATTGCATCTACACTGATAATAAGTCATATTTTCCCTTCTAATGCATTTTATTACGTTAACTATGTGAATTGTGTTATTAATCTTCATTTCATTTTGCATCTATATTGTGATTTCAACACCTTATTTACAATTCCAATAATAATACATGTATTTTGTTTTTAGTTTTTTTTATGTCACCCTTATTTATGCGTCGTCTTTATACTTTCTATTCTATTATTATTCTTGTGTTTAGTTCTTCATATTCATTTAACTTAAATCTAAAAATAAAAATGAATAAAACTTCATGATAAACATAAAATTATACATATTTCTTTTTCGAGAAATCTAAATGTTTAAAAATAAAATAAAATAAATTAACGAAAACTCTTAATGTTAAAATTTAAACATAGAGCTTTAAAACCATTTATAGTGTGAAAAAATATAGAATGAGTGTTTGAAATTATTTCAGAACATAATTTATTTCAATATTTTATTTTCATCTTTTAGAAACCTCAATTATAGAGTAGAAACGACTGAGGTTGAGTTATTTTTCAAGAGAAAGTGGTTTTATACTTACGCCATTTTTCTTAATTGAGTCAGATAATTCCAAAATTCAGACCCCTTTCATAAAATTATCAGGAGAAGCAAAAAAATGTACTCCTTCAAAGTATTAGACTTAAAGTAATAATTATAGTGATTTCAAAATTCTAAAACTATTAAAATACATTCTTAAAATCAAATTTATCATGACGAAATAAAAATTACAACTATACAAACATTAAGAAGATAGAAAACGGTTTTTATCAAGAATACATTGACGTATTTCAAAGTGTTTGTGTAATTTAGCTCAGTGCTTTCGTTATTCACTCCAATATATTAAAGGCACTAAAAATAATTTTACAACTAAAGTTTCTACAACAATAATTTCAAATACAATTCCCCAATACACTTACCTAACATCAACACTATAATTTAAACACAGTCATCCCTTTGCAGGCGACGCCATGATATACAGTGTGTAGATAGGGTCTGGACCGAGGCCAAACATTTTTATTCACTCTCGGATAAGGAATTTTTCAGCGAGCGATAAATCCACAGTTATTTTGTGCTCAGTAATTTTATTTCGTTTAATAAGAGTGTCCCGAACAGAGGAACGACATCATTACGGACCGGTCAGGAACGGTGGTATTAATTTGGACCGGACGATATGCTGACAATTCGCCAATAATGATGGACACCTATTAGCTGATGTCTGCTACGCCATATTACACCAGATAGTAAAGTTTCTACTACAGAAGACAACATTTTGTGTGTGTAAAGTCGAATAAATGAGGTAAATGCTTCAAATACTCTTTTAACCGTCTTCCAACATTTAAAACTGTGATACCCTGTGAAGGACTTGGCAATTTCAGGTGAGGTTACGTATGAGTAATGACATCAAAGTTTTCTGTAAATTTGTTTATGCTAAAAACATTTTAAGTAAATATTAAAACTCAAAATTGAAATTTTTGGTGAAGAACGAAACAGACGTTATTTTTGTGTATAATATATATATATATATAAAGAACTAAGTCAAAATCAAATACAAGAATTAGAATTGAATTTGTATTTGTATTTTGATTTAGTTCTTTATTAATACACAAGAATACATATTGCGATATATATATATATATATATATATATATACATACATACATTATAACATAAAGTATGAGGCTTTAGAAAAATTTTAGTTAGTTGCTAAAATAAATTTCTGTAGGATTAAGCCAGGAAAGACACAAATAGTGCCGACAAACCAGGTACCATGTCTTTATCCTTTTCCAGGAAAGCTATAACTTGAGTGCGGCAACCATAGACAATAGAGAAGGGTACAGCTTGTTAAGACAGGGAAATCCAGCGGCCGATATAGCCTGGGAAAAAATAACCGTGTACCGTTAGGTTAAGCTAATTGCAGAACTGTGGGAAACTTACAAAGAACACATTGGTAGTGGGAGAGATTAGGGATTCCATAAAAACTAGAAGATCGGGAGTTTTGAAGGGAACTCGGAAAGAAGGCAGACGGATTGGTGGGGACAAGGATGGGAGTGTTGTAAAAGGAATAAATTGTCAAATTAAGTAAGGAGATTTTTATAAGTAAATTTTAAAAAGTGCGACGTAAAAGATTTTATTTTAGAAATATAAGTTTTTTTTGTGTGTCAAGTGTAAGTGCAGAAGGTAATAACCAAGACCAGGATTCCAGGAGCTCTTCAGAACAATAAGTATTATTTGAATATAAGTGTAGTCAACAGACATCTATATTTTATATCAGAACAAATTTAATTTCATTACCATTTATAAAATTTAAACTAGTTTCAACATTTCTAATTTAAAAAGCAAGTTCCCGTAATAGCAACCCCGAGAGCAAGAATAAAATTTTAATACTGTTTTTATTTATGTTATTCTATTAGAAATCTAAAGCCTCAGAAGTCCACCTTTTACCATTGTAGTATTAGTTAAGATATCAATCCTGTCACTGCAAATATTAATATAAATTTGGAACAATGTGTAGAGTTAATTGTAAAGAATAAATGCAAGTGATGTTTAAAAATTGATAAGATTTTTAATTCTTTATAAACCTGAAGGTGGGACATTAATTAGGTAAGGTAAATAAATAACTTTGAAATATAAATTTAATTATAACAAAAGTTAAGTTATTATATAGCCTATATATAATTTAAACTATATGTACTTAAACAAGAATCTTACTTGGTATTTATTAATACTTTAAATAAATAAATATGTATATATATATATATATATATATATATATATATATATATTCTAATGTGTATACATATAATATTGATGAAATATATATCGCAATAAACAAAAATTAAAACCTTTATAAACAGAGGTAAGAGAAAATAATATCATGAATGTAAAAAAAATTAAATAACTTGAAAGGACAAAAACTATAGCCTAAAACAAAATTTAAATAATGAAAGAATATATAGATTACAAATTTCCTGTCAAAGAACGTCAGGATTAAAAAAGGTTTAAAAAATACTGAAAATTATATAAAGCAAATAGAATATTAAAAAACAAGGTAATCAAATTGAAGAGTTTACAAGGGAGCAAGAAATGGATAAAACAGGTTAAAGAAATTAAATAAAACAAACATTATCAGGAGAGAATTTTAAGATGTATAGGTTTATAACCCGGAAGTAATGTTCATAAATAAAATCTCTGATTCGGAAGGTGGGACACATATTGAGTGTTGGCTAGAGTGATTGATGTTTATATTTTATATGGATAGAATTTAGAGATAATGGTGTCTGAACACATTATATATATATATATGTATATATATATATATATATATATATATATATATATATATATATATATGTATGTATATGTATATGTATGTATCGTATTATATGAGGTTTTAATTTTTGTACGCCGAAATAAAATGGGAAATGTACATAGTATCAAAATGCTCGAATAAAGGGATTCTTTGGGATGTTTTCCTTTTACTTTTCCTTTCAGAAAGAAAGCTATGAGAGAAATGAAATATTCTATATATAAATAATATACAAAAATAAAAACAAATAGAAGGAAGAAATATCGTGCCTATATAAATAGCATTTGAATCTGATAGTTGACAATCACGCCACTAAGGTTGCTGTCAAATTTCTGCCTCCATTATCTGTTTTGGGTTTAACACTTTGTATTTAAGCACAATCAAGCCTAGAAGTGTATTTTTTGTCCGTGTGCCATCACGACTTTGTATTCGTCTCACCCTGTAAGTACCATACACTCACAAGCATACCTAAGGCAGTCAATAAGGGCGAAGCCGTATCAATCAATACGAGGCTTATTTCATCCCCTTTTGGTCCCTGTGTCATCACGACTTTGTATTCGTCTCACCCTGTAAGTACCATACACTCACAAGCATACCAAAGTCAGTCAATAAGGGCGAAGCCGTATCAATCAATACAAGGCTTATTTCATCCCCTTTTTGTCCCTGTGTCATCACGACTTTGTATTCGTCTCACCCTGTAAGTACCATACACTCACAAGCATACCAAAGGCAGTCAATAAGGGCGAAGCCGTATCAATCAATACAAGGCTTATTTCATCCCCTTTTTGTCCCTGTGTCATCACGACTTTGTATTCGTCTCACCCTGTAAGTACCATACACTCACAAGCATACCAAAGTCAGTCAATAAGGGCGAAGCCGTATCAATCAATACAAGGCTTATTTCATCCCCTTTTTGTCCCTGTGTCATTACGACTTTGTATTCGTCTCACCCTGTAAGTACCATACACTCACAAGCATACCAAAGGCAGTCAATAAGGGCGAAGCCGTATCAATCAATACGAGGCTTATTTCATCCCCTTTTTGTCCCTGTGTCATTACGACTTTGTATTTGTCTCACCCTGTAAGTACCATACACTCACAAGCATACCAAAGGCAGTCAATAAGGGCGAAGCCGTATCAATCAATACGAGGCTTATTTCATCCCCTTTTTGTCCCTGTGTCATTACGACTTTGTATTTGTCTCACCCTGTAAGTACCATACACTCACAAGCATACCAAAGGCAGTCAATAAGGGCGAAGCCGTATCAATCAATACGAGGCTTATTTCATCCCCTTTTTGTCCCTGTGTCATTACGACTTTGTATTTGTCTCACCCTGTAAGTACCATACACTCACAAGCATACCAAAGGCAGTCAATAAGGGCGAAGCCGTATCAATCAATACGAGGCTTATTTCATCCCCTTTTTGTCCCTGTGTCATTACGACTTTGTATTTGTCTCACCCTGTAAGTACCATACACTCACAAGCATACCAAAGGCAGTCAATAAGGGCGAAGCCGTATCAATCAATACGAGGCTTATTTCATCCCCTTTTTGATTTCACACTAAACTGCACAATTCAATTCACGTTATCCAAGTAACGGTATTATGTTACAAATCCCAAAACAGTGGTTGCTAGGAACCTCTCACAATGTAACGCAAGACGCTTTTATGTGACTCACTTTAGCGTCACGGTAAGTTACTGCTTGTCCGTTGTTCAGAACTCTCGAGGGATTACAAAGTAGGAAGTAACCTCTTAGGAAGGATATTTGTATTTAGTATTTACCCCATTGAGGAATTTACTGCAAAAATATTTACTTAGTCAGGATAACGGATAAAATATCTTTTGGATAGCTAACATCTTTTTATTCTAGTTGAGAGCAACTGTATTCAGGTAAGTAACCACGACTACGGATTGATATAACTTTTCGATATCTAAACCTTAGCCATACCTAAACCATTTAGCCGTATGCCATTTCTTTATGACCTACTCCATCCAACCTTATATAATCTTACTCGATCAAAGGAGAGTAACGTGTAGAGACTTCTTCAAGACTCTGGTAAAGAGTAAGTCTACGTCATGCCTTTATATCTCCTTAATATCATCTGCAAGTTTTATATCCTAGCTTGTTCCTAACTACACTTGCAGTCGTTAGCCTTCCTAAGAGATAAAACTAATACTGACTAAGCAGTTTCTTTTAAAACTGCAAGAAAAAATCTTTGATTTTATAAAAAACAATAATCAATTAATTTTTTATTGTTTATTTATCAAACCAGTAAAAATACGATAATACCAGTAAAAACATTAATAAAAATACGATTAGTTTTGTTGTTATAAAATGAATTTAGTAATTATTAATATCTACTATAAGTAATTATTGCGGATCTAAGTGAATATATAGGCCTATATTAGAACTTACTTCCTGACAGGTTCGTAAATAAAACGGTTGTTTCGAAACGCATCCCCAAGTTTAATGTATTCATTTAGTTATGCAATAATTACTTATAGTTTAATATTCTGATACATTTGTTTCTATGTATTTGGCTATTTGGTGTGTGGTTGGGTCAGTTTGGTAAATGAAACGATTGTTTCGAAACGCATCCCCAAGTTTAATGTATTCATTTAGTTATGCAATAATTACTTATAGTTTAATATTCTGATACATTTGTTTCTATGTATTTGGCTATTTGGTGTGTGGTTGGGTCGGTTTGGTAAATGAAACGATTGTTTCGAAACGCATCCCCAAGTTTAATGTATTCATTTAGTTATGCAATAATTACTTATAGTTTATTATTCTGATACATTTGTTTCTATGTATTTGGCTATTTGGTGTGTGGTTGGGTCGGTTTGGTAAATGAAACGATTGTTTCGAAACGCATCCCCAAGTTTAATGTATTCATTTAGTTATGCAATAATTACTTATAGTTTAATATTCTGATACATTTGTTTCTATGTATTTGGCTATTTGGTGTGTGGTTGGGTCGGTTTGGTAAATGAAACGATTGTTTCGAAACGCATCCCCAAGTTTAATGTATTCATTTAGTTATGCAATAATTACTTATAGTTTAATATTCTGATACATTTGTTTCTATGTATTTGGCTATTTGGTGTGTGGTTGGGTCGGTTTGGTAAATGAAACGATTGTTTCGAAACGCATCCCCAAGTTTAATGTATTCATTTAGTTATGCAATAATTACTTATAGTTTAATATTCTGATACATTTCTTTCTATGTATTTGGCTATTTGGTGTGTGGTTGGGTCGGTTTGGTAAATGAAACGATTGTTTCGAAACGCATCATCAAGTTTAATGTATTCATTTAGTTATGCAATAATTACTTATAGTTTAATATTCTGATACATTTGTTTCTATGTATTTGACTATTTGGTGTGTGGTTGGGTCGGTTTGGTAAATGAAACGATTGTTTCGAAACGCATCCCCAAGTTTAATGTATTCATTTAGTTATGCAATAATTACTTATAGTTTAATATTCTGATACATTTCTTTCTATGTATTTGGCTATTTGGTGTGTGGTTGGGTCGGTTTGGTAAATGAAACGATTGTTTCGAAACGCATCCCCAAGTTTAATGTATTCATTTAGTTATGCAATAATTACTTATAGTTTAATATTCTGATACATTTCTTTCTATGTATTTGGCTATTTGGTGTGTGGTTGGGTCGGTTTGGTAAATGAAACGATTGTTTCGAAACGCATCCCCAAGTTTAATGTATTCATTTAGTTATGCAATAATTACTTATAGTTTAATATTCTGATACATTTGTTTCTATGTATTTGGCTATTTGGTGTGTGGTTGGGTCAGTTTTTTAAATGAAACGATTGTTTCGAAACGCATCCCCAAGTTTAATGTATTCATTTAGTTATGCAATAATTACTTATAGTTTAATATTCTGATACATTTGTTTCTATGTATTTGGCTATTTGGTGTGTGGTTGGGTCGGTTTAGTAAATGAAACGATTGTTTCGAAACGCATCCCCAAGTTTAATGTATTCATTTAGTTATGCAATAATTACTTATAGTTTAATATTCTGATACATTTGTTTCTATGTATTTGGCTATTTGGTGTGTGGTTGGGTCGGTTTGGTAAATGAAACGATTGTTTCGAAACGCATCCCCAAGTTTAATGTATTCATTTAGTTATGCAATAATTACTTATAGTTTAATATTCTGATACATTTGTTTCTATGTATTTGGCTATATGGTGTGTGGTTGGTTCAGTTTGGTAAATGAAACGATTGTTTCGAAACGCATCCCCAAGTTTAAAGTATTCATTTAGTTATGCAATAATTACTTATAGTTTAATATTCTGATACATTTCTTTCTATGTATTTGGCTATTTGGTGTGTGGTTGGGTCGGTTTGGTAAATGAAACGATTGTTTCGAAACGCATCCCCAAGTTTAATGTATTCATTTAGTTATGCAATAATTACTTATAGTTTATTATTCTGATACATTTGTTTCTATGTATTTGGCTATTTGGTGTGTGGTTGGGTCGGTTTGGTAAATGAAACGATTGTTTCGAAACGCATCCCCAAGTTTAATGTATTCATTTAGTTATGCAATAATTACTTATAGTTTAATATTCTGATACATTTGTTTCTATGTATTTGGCTATTTGGTGTGTGGTTGGGTCGGTTTGGTAAATGAAACGATTGTTTCGAAACGCATCCCCAAGTTTAATGTATTCATTTAGTTATGCAATAATTACTTATAGTTTAATATTCTGATACATTTGTTTCTATGTATTTGGCTATTTGGTGTGTGGTTGGGTCGGTTTGGTAAATGAAACGATTGTTTCGAAACGCATCCCCAAGTTTAATGTATTCATTTAGTTATGCAATAATTACTTATAGTTTAATATTCTGATACATTTCTTTCTATGTATTTGGCTATTTGGTGTGTGGTTGGGTCGGTTTGGTAAATGAAACGATTGTTTCGAAACGCATCATCAAGTTTAATGTATTCATTTAGTTATGCAATAATTACTTATAGTTTAATATTCTGATACATTTGTTTCTATGTATTTGACTATTTGGTGTGTGGTTGGGTCGGTTTGGTAAATGAAACGATTGTTTCGAAACGCATCCCCAAGTTTAATGTATTCATTTAGTTATGCAATAATTACTTATAGTTTAATATTCTGATACATTTCTTTCTATGTATTTGGCTATTTGGTGTGTGGTTGGGTCGGTTTGGTAAATGAAACGATTGTTTCGAAACGCATCCCCAAGTTTAATGTATTCATTTAGTTATGCAATAATTACTTATAGTTTAATATTCTGATACATTTCTTTCTATGTATTTGGCTATTTGGTGTGTGGTTGGGTCGGTTTGGTAAATGAAACGATTGTTTCGAAACGCATCCCCAAGTTTAATGTATTCATTTAGTTATGCAATAATTACTTATAGTTTAATATTCTGATACATTTGTTTCTATGTATTTGACTATTTGGTGTGTGGTTGGGTCGGTTTGGTAAATGAAACGATTGTTTCGAAACGCATCCCCAAGTTTAATGTATTCATTTAGTTATGCAATAATTACTTATAGTTTAATATTCTGATACATTTCTTTCTATGTATTTGGCTATTTGGTGTGTGGTTGGGTCGGTTTGGTAAATGAAACGATTGTTTCGAAACGCATCCCCAAATTTAATGTATTCATTTAGTTATGCAATAATTACTTATAGTTTAATATTCTGATACATTTCTTTCTATGTATTTGGCTATTTGGTGTGTGGTTGGGTCGGTTTGGTAAATGAAACGATTGTTTCGAAACGCATCCCCAAGTTTAATGTATTCATTTAGTTATGCAATAATTACTTATAGTTTAATATTCTGATACATTTGTTTCTATGTATTTGACTATTTGGTGTGTGGTTGGGTCGGTTTGGTAAATGAAACGATTGTTACGAAACGCATCCCCAAGTTTAATGTATTCATTTAGTTATGCAATAATTACTTATAGTTTAATATTCTGGTACATTTGTTTCTATGTATTTGACTATTTGGTGTGTGGTTGGGTCGGTTTGGTAAATGAAACGATTGTTACGAAACGCGTCACCAAGTAAGTTATAAAGTATTCACTTAGTTACGCAATAATTACTTGTTTACTGATTACTAACTTAATCAGTGAATTCAAAATAATTAAAGCAAGCAACTATATTAATATATATTTTTACACAATGACGTTAGTAGCAAGGAACAATTTGATGTGGATTGTTGAATGTGCGTTTGGTAGTACAACTACTTTCAAACTAGGAAATGCATTTCTGTGCGTTTTCTTCCATGGGAACGTTAAAGGATGTGATTAGTCGTGCACAATTACCAATGGACGCGTCCCTGAGTTAGATCTAATATCTATCGGGGACAGTGTTTACTTAATAAGCTGAAACTCTTCGATATCCCTACGAAGCGAGAATTTGCCCATATACCCATGGCAGGAGAAACTGAGCGAATGAAAGGGCATTGGCGAAGTACCAACATCTCAAAACAAACTAAGTAACTTTTCTTGAACTGTTTAACTTGATAAATCATCCATTTAACGTAACAATACTAATTAATAGCTAAAATTGAAACATAAAGTATCAACATTTCGGGGTGTTCACGTAGAGCACAGGGTATTTTAATATAGTTAGGATTAGGGTAATGACGTAACAGCCAAGGATACTCTCTTCTATGACGTGAGTGGGGTAGCGTAGACCTCGCCTCTACCGAGTGCATCTGTTACACCCCCTTGTAAGAAGAATAAGGGAGGGTAGATGAAATCAGGTAAAACTAAGGAGGGAATATAATGATTCTATGTACTAAGAATAAAGGAAAATTATGTCATTGTATGGACACATTTTGTCTACATAGCCTATATAGAAAAGAATGTCTATTTGTCCGTTAAGCATTACTACACCAATCATCACATGGCATGACTTTGAAAACGTATTTAGTACATTACCTCGAAGGTTTGTGGCATACATGTAGAACGATTGATGGCGCCAAGACGAAATTTTATCAAAAAATGTATTAGAAATACTACTACTTTCCTACCGAGCATTAAAATAAAAGAAATATTAATTTATGTGCAGCTTGATTGGCATGAAAGTTTAGGAAGCTGTTATTAATATATCCCCGCGAAAGTTTCTGGCATAGTACACTTACCGTGTGTTAGATCCGCGGTATACAAAGAAATACAATGAAATTGAATACTAACCGTAGAAGAACTGCTACTTTTCTAACCGAGCATTCAGTCCCTAATTTGAAAATTAGAACTAATAATAGAAGCCAGTAATAATCAATATATGGAGATAATCACGGTATGACGTATAGCTGACGCTTAAATTAGATAAAAACGAGATTGAATGCAAATTTTAAATGTGTTACTATATATGTACTACTTTATTTACCACAGATTAATAACTTGATAAATATGTTAATTTATAAAAAAATCTTACTAAATTAATTTCATATAAAGAAAATTAATTCTATTTTTGTATGTTAATGTATTATTTGAATATAATAAATATAGAATTAAACTACATTGTTTTGTTTTGAGAAAGATATGGATTAGGTTATTATAACGGTAAATTGCTGGAAATATTGATTGAAATTTTATTTAGCAATCTATGATGCCAAATGATTTCAAGTATATTGGGCAGTGACTATAGTTGTTTTTCAAAAACTATAAGTACATGGTAAGAATTCATGAGTCAAGATTTTCGTAAAACTTAAAAAAGGATAGGAACACATATTATTATTTCAGGTATCGAATGAAAAAATATAATTAAAAAGATACTGAAATATTTTCTCTGTGTTAATAAATCTGCTTTCAATAAAAATTAAACAATTTAAAATTGAGTTTGTTCATAACAAGTCATTCGCCATTACTGTCTTCTGATGCCCCACGAACGAGCGACGGGTAAGAGTGATATTATAAACTTTTTATAAAAATGAAAATCAATGCAGTCTACAACTTTTAGAAATTCTACATTTCGTAGAATTGCAAAGCCTCAAAACCTATGGAAAAAAGGATAAAATAGTAGTTGATTCAAAAAAGAGGAATTAAAAGAGAAAAAAAGATATTTTAATAAAAAAAAGGAAAACGTAATACTTCTAATTGGTTTTAGTTTACGACCAATTATTGAAATAGGTTTGGAATAAAATTAAAGACAAGAAAGTGCGTTGAATAAACATTTCTTAATGTCACTAGATATTACTGTTACATTTACTCAGAGTCAGAGTCCGTAATTAAATGCCTTCTTGACGGGTTTTTACTAATTAGAAAAGTACAATTAAAAAATTCCATGCCCTACTTAAATGCGAAAGCATTTAATGCTGGAGAAGGGGTAAAAGCTTTAAATAAATAATTATATTTTGCCAAAAGAACTCTTGTCATTTAGCCGTATAACACGTTCGTCGTTCCGTTTTTACTTTTGCCCGTAAAGGAGGGAGTTTATCACGTAGATGCGATCTCGCCAGGACAATGAATTTCCTTCTCACGTTTAAGGACCTTCCGAGATATGGCAGATAAAATCTTTATTCGCACGTAACGGGTCGCCCGATACACCCCTAGTGATAAAGCCATTGTAAATTTACTGACGTTTTTAACCTTAAAAAATGTAAGAAGTTAAAGGGGTGGACATCAAAAGGTAAGAAATTAAAAGAGTAAAAAATAAGTAATTATATATTCCGGAACAAGATCAAAAGAATAGATTCTGCTCTGAGAACTATTTTTGTGTTTAGATTTTAACGGGGTTTTCAGGTATATACTCGTAGTGTGTTACGAGTTAATTGGATTTTGGGATGTATTCCTTGAATTAACTTTTCAATACTTTGTAATAATTATTCTACCATTTGGTAAATAAGAAATATTTTAAACATGTATATAAACTACGTATAGACAACAGAATATAGTACATAAAATTCAGTATATTTATCGAAAGATGTATGTCTTCACAGATATACGATTTAATTAGTTTTTTTAGTAATGTAGTGAAATATTAGTAAACAATATGTTATATATTTAACAGTTTGGTTCATTATGTTAAATCTACTTTACGTCTTATAAAAGAAGCTCTTCCAGATTTCGCTTACGTATTGTATTAATTAATTGCTTTCACTAAACGGTTACGCAGTAAATACAATTGTCAACTTTTATTTTCAATTTGAGCGAAAATCATATTAACTCATATTAATGTTTTTAAAAAATAAAATTGTCATAATAATAAACGCTAAAAATTTAATATTAAAGTTAATTTTAATAAAAGCTTCTTGAATTAAATGAAGCAGTTCAAGATGTTTCAAAATACACTAGATTAATTGCAATATATATGTATATATATATATATATATATATATATATATATATATATATATATATATATCCCATGTAAAACCTACACAGTCACACAATTAGTATAGTTTTATTTATAAATACAATATCTGAAATATTGTGTTTCAAACGAATTTGTTGAATGTATTCCGTGCCAGGAAATCAATATATACTAATATGCTATAGCAAATATATTGACAAACATGGCTGATAATGTGTATATACAATGCAGACTGAAACAGATAAACACGGCGTTGAGTAGGCAATTTTACAACTGTCAACCATCCACCGATAACGAAAATGAGCTAAATAAATGTATTTTAATATATTCAGCATATACTATATTTGAGTTATATGTTTGTAAAATTTATTAATCAATTACGAAATAAGGTTTGGACATCCCCGATTTTTCACTATATAAATTCTGCGCTAACTATGACTACGAAATAAATGTGGATACTTTATTTTCACTATTCGTGAGGCTGATATGTGGCCTAATATATCAAAACGGGATTATACGGCAGTCATGTAAGAATGAAACATTGTTGGGGAAACAAAAGCGAGTTCATGCTACACGATGCGGAGTTTGCTCATAAATCTAATACTTTGACTCAGTCTCGGTAACAAGTTATTGATGTGCCTTGTTATTGAACTGAGTGTAATGCAAACACAAAGGAAGGCCGTAAGCCTTTCGAATGCATGTCGGATTGTGAAGATCCGCTCTGGATAGCACTCGAGATATCCGTATTAAATAGAAAGCCACTCGTAGATTTTACTACGGAAGCTACGCTGAATGAAACTTCAAGAATTATTCTATGAAGAGGAAAAAAGTGTAAAAATCTAGTGGTATATTTGCACCAGAACAAATTGCTATTGGAGAGAAAAGGTGTTTTAATTAAAAAATCGCCATAGAAATGTGGTTAGCGACACAATTTACAGCAATATAAATGTAGAAATAAGTGTTGATATGGAATTCTTACAAAATTGTATCAAGAACCTAGTTTGAATATCACAAAAAGAACACAGACTCTAAACTATCATATAAAATTAACATTACAGATATTTAATATGAATGTATTGCAAACTATATTATCATCTTCAAGCGACTAAAAGCTTGAAAGTACTGTTTACTTTGTGATTAAATAATAACTAAGACCAACTCTGATTACTATTCAAATATGCGTGTTTTATTGATAAATTCACCATCATCAGTAGACTAAAAATAGTACAATTTTAAGAATTATCAAGTTATAGTCACTTACGATTCTTTCCTTCTCTACTTAATTCGTCCCTTTTTCTAGGTGGCGTTAAACCTACCCATTCGGTTTTTTTATTTTGACATTTCAAGTAAACAACTCGTTATGACCAGTTCAGTGAGCGCTCTCACTAATCCGGCAGATATGGGGTCGGGGTACTGCTAAATTACTGAAAACGCCGGATTACTGAAGGACCTGATAAAACCCAATGTGCATTGAACAATATATTTATGTATATTGACCAAAAATAAAGAAAACAAGAAAAATCGTCATGTGCTGTAATTGAAATGTAAAAACAAGAATGAATGTACTTTATAATAAAACGTTATCTTATCTTTAACAGTAAAAAAAGAAAATTTAAATTAGTTTTGTTCACAATCCGACATTGTTCATTTGCACTTAATTAACAGTCACTGTACGTTGCTATTGCAACAAGAGATGGTTCGAAATAGATTGTGTATCACGAGCTACACAACTAGAATCGGGTGTCGCAGCGTGAATGGACAGTCACTAACATCGACATGCAGTAACAAATTTACCAGTAATATTTACATCTTCAGTCGGATTACTGGAGGGCCTGATAGAACAAGGTTCGGATTACTGGAGGGCCTGATAGAAAAAGGGTCGGATTACTGGAGGGCCTGATAGAACAAGATTCGGATTACTGGAGGGCCTGATAGAACAAGGTTCGGATTACTGGAGGGCCTGATAGAACAAGGGTCTGATTACTGGAGGGCCTGATAGAACAAGGTTCGGATTACTGGAGGGCCTGATAGAAAAAGGGTCGGATTACTGGAGGGCCTGATAGAACAAGATTCGGATTACTGGAGGGCCTGATAGAACAAGGTTCGGATTACTGGAGGGCCTGATAGAACAAGGGTCTGATTACTGGAGGGCCTGATAGAACAAGATTCGGATTATAGAGAGATTACTGTATAATCATTCTCTACTAACCAGATCAGGCAATTAATACTCTATCGCTATCGGTGATGGAAACAAAAGTTGCTTAAGATTGTCGTCGGAGAGGTAATGCTCAACAAACATTAAAATTATCGTCAAACAGATGTCACTAGCGAATTTTTAGATCGTGTGAATGCTATATTACGTTTTGTGTTGTAAATAATTTTTAAAATATAAACTTCCATTAATCCCTGAACAATCCTTGAACTATTTTAATTTTTATTGATTTTAATATTTTGACAAGTAAATATAATTTTTGTTGTAATTACAGTAAAAAAATCTAATAAAAAATTGTTAAAACAACTCTTTCATGACTATGACTGTTATGAACTACAACTGTGTTGAGTTATAGATTAGAATTCGTTTAGTTAAACTCACTGATGATAACTTTGTCACAGAAATGCGTAAGGGAAAATATATGATTGATATAAGTTGGTGTTCGTTATTAATAAATCGTTATTTTTGTTCACAAACTAACTCATTATTTGGTGGTGATTTTAGAAGCGAAGGGCGTTTTTACCTTTACTGATATTTTAGTACCTTACAATTAATTTACAAGGAGAAAGTTTTAAAAAAATAACCCGCTTGTCTAAAACGTTTACGTTAGGACAAGTGTTATGAGGGTGACTATTTAAAACCGTATTGTAAAGGCATTTTACCGAATGGATGATATTAACGTGAGTTTTAAATATCCACGCTCAAGTCAGATCTGTACAATATCGAGATTTATTCTTGGAAGGTAGTGGTTGATACGGACTCGGAGAAGGGAAGAATGTCGTATAACCGTGACGTAACAATTTGAATATAAATTGCTGCATAAACTAGAACGGACTTGCAGAACTTTTAAATATACTATTTCCTAAGAAGTATCCAAAGAAAGGATCACTACCCGTCTCATGATTGTGTAGTTGGTTGTCACAAAAAATGCTCAAGGGTATTTTTCTGTATCGAAGTTGGTACAGTAACTACTCGAGTTCAAAAACTATATAGAATGAAACCAATTGTTGGATTTCTCGGAACGACGTAACTTCTAAACGAACTCATAACATTTTGAAAGTTTATTTTATTTCGTTACTCAATACTTTGTAGCTTAATCTCGTCTATTAAAATCTGTTTGAAGCATACCGCGTATAGGGCAGCAAGAAACAACTTTGGACGGGAGTAAATGTTTCAATACTTAAGAATTCACATAAAAGTGTAACAGTCTAAAGATAGTGAATATCTTCCTGAAGATGTCCGAATGGAAAACATTGCTGTAAAGGCTTTCGTCTTCATTTAGAGTTTATTTGGAGGTTATGTTTAAAATATATCCAAACGCAATTCTTATGCATTATGAAAGATCGAACATTTGACTGAATTGAATGGTAAAGTGTACTGGTTTTATTGGAAATTAGAGTTCTACTGTCCCAATTAAAAAAACTTCCGACAGAATTAGAGACAAACAGTATTAAAAAAGGTTTATTAACTTCTACTAACGTTTCGACGACTCCAATCAACGTGTATAGTCCTTCTGGCGACTAATAGCTTATTAACAAATTTTTATAAAACCGCCTATGCAAGAGTTGGTTTTTAGTCTTTGTTCTATGAATTTCTTGATAATTTGTAAGTATTTACTCTTGTGAAGGGCTATGAATGTTATTTGGTGTGAACGAAATCTTGAAAGGAATTGAATATAGCTTTTTGAATATCGTCTCTTATTTCGACAGAGTCCATTTGTGTTATATGTTCTTATCATCGTGCATACAGTAATCCAGTTTACTTACTATATTGTAGATTAGCAGTAAGTTTAAATCTATGGCATTTATCATATTATGAATACCACCATACACATTTACATTCCACATGTGGCCTATATTTAATTTATAAACTGATTAACTGGACGAATTTGAAATAGATAGATTCATAAGCAACAGGGTTGTTGGAAAATTGAGTCATAAGAAGAGGTAAAGCACGTCCAATACAGTTTACTCTCTGTGAGATGGAACAGTCTAAAAGTTTCCATCTTCTGGGATTCCGAAGTCGAATTTGCTATTGTGAGCTGTATCTTCTCTTCGACATTCAATATTGCCTTTGTAAAGAGCTGCGCTTCGAAGGTGTTTCTCGAGCTCATGTCGTCTATTTAGTGCTATATTCGTCTTAACTTATCGCTTAAAGCAAGAAATACTTCATTGGACAGGTTTTTATGCAGATCATTTTCGATTTGCCCTTCAGAAGTGTCAGCGCGCCCTTGGCCAGACCATGCCATCAAAACTTGGAGGCCCCACAGAAAGGTTCCAGACCGAAGAGTGGGCTACTAATTGATACTCCAAGATACTCGCATTCCTACATAATCACGGTCACTTAAACATTGCGTTCTGGCTTCATTCTTTTACTAAGTATCCTCCTTCACTGTAGCGTTTGGCTGTTCGCAGACTAACACATTTCTACGGTCTTTCACTTTAGTTTTTTACATTATAGCTCGAACTTAAAAATGGTGTAAGATTCTGTTTCTTGATATAATCCAACCAGGTATCACGCAGGCTGTGAATATTTTAGCCTACTGTTATAATCCAACCAGGTATCACGCAGGCTGTGAATATTTTAGCCTACTGATATAATCCAACCAGGTGTCACGCAGGCTGTGAATATTTTAGGCTACTGATATAATCCAACCAGGTATCACGCAGGCTGTGAATATTTTAGCCTACTGATATAATCCAACCAGGTATCACGCAGGCTGTGAATATTTTAGCCTACTGATATAATCCAACCAGTTATCACGCAGGCTGTGAATATTTTAGCCTACTGATATAATCCAACCAGTTATCACGCAGGCTGTGAATATTTTAGCCTACTGATATAATCCAACCAGGTATCACGCAGGCTGTGAATATTTTAGCCTACTGATATAATCCAACCAGGTATCACGCAGGCTGTGAATATTTTAGCCTACTGATATAATCCAACCAGGTATCACGCAGGCTGTGAATATTTTAGCCTACTGATATAATCCAACCAGGTATCACGCAGGCTGTCAATATTTTAGCCTACTGATATAATCCAACCAGGTATCACGCAGGCTGTGAATATTTTAGCCTACTGATATAATCCAACCAGGTATCACGCAGGCTGTCAATATTTTAGCCTACTGATATAATCCAACCAGGTATCACGCAGGCTGTGAATATTTTAGCCTACGTGTAATTGAGAACACCTATATGACCACCAGTACCGCAACGTGCCTTGTATCAGTATTAAAGCATTTTTTTTAAAACCTGTTAAAGCACAGAAACTTCGTAACACCCCTGTAACCAATTCCAGTGTGATTTTAATTCCATCGATTGTTTTTATTGGACCTACTATATAGTCTACAGAGATTATTTCTCCATTCAAAACCTTTTAACTGTTGTCCTGTGACTTTTTAACGCATTAACTTTAATTCCTTTTGGAAATAGAACGAACGACTGTTACTAAAACAACAAGATTATAAATACCTTTCACCCTGCAAACGTTTGTATCGATTCAAGATAAAAACATGACCTCTGCACTCACCTGTAACAAAAGGTATTAAGCAATTAGACACTTTGATTTTCCAAGAGATTTGAAAAGAGATTTAATTTAATAGTGCTTAAACGATTCTAAAGTTAAAAAAAAACATAATTTCAGAAAGTGATTTTAAATGAAAGAGGTAAATTTAAATTGCTAGTTTTAGCTAAATGGTTTTCCAATTACCAGACTAAGTTAGGAATATAAACTAATACGCCCAGCGTATTGAAACTAATATCTATAAATCCTGAAGTACGGACCGACGCTGTCTGGTTTCCGATATCAGAATTATATCCTCTAAGTCAATTTACGACTTTTCATGTGTTGATGGTCGGCAATGGTAATACCTCAATTAAACACAGTAAGTAATAATGCCATAAAAATAAAGAGGAAACTTAATAATATACAATATCAAGAGCACAGTGGTACAATATATTACAAAAATATATGTGAAAAAACCCCAAAACCACAAAAATAAATACAAAAATAACTAAAATAAGTTACCTATGATTAAATCTTTATGTACATTTCGATGACAAAGTCGTCATCTTCAGAGGTTCCCATTACAAAAGTACAATCTAGAATACAAAAAATTAACAAACTATACTGACCTGTTTAGATTTTGTCATCGAAATGTACATAAGGATTTAATCTTAGGTAACTTATTTTAGTTATTTTTTGATTAATTTTTGTGGTTTTGGGGTTTTTTCACATATATTTTTCTAACCTTAATAATGATTATTTATTTCTTTGAAAAACAGGCTATATCTAATTGTAATTACTCAATTACTTATTAAATGAATGTTATAAAATTTAAAATATTTTAATCTTTTATAAACATAGATAAAAATTTCGGATTTATTTGGCTTAATCGAATTCCGGGTTACTAAAATCACGTGATGTTTTCCTATAAAATAGCACATACCGCATTACATTTGGTTTGAATCATTAAGATATTGCAAGCACAGGAATTCTGTTGGGATGTTTTTCACCGTTACTTTTTATATTCATTGTTTAACGAATTATTTATATTTTTGAGTTTTAGTGCGATTGGGCAGTATAAATATTATAGGATGAAAAGAAACATTGATATTGTTGGAGAAAATATGGGGCCCATCGTAGCATCATAGAAGTTCGGAAAAAACTTTCGGAAAGTATACCGGAAATAAACCTACTCTCTATCGGGTTCACAAAGAGGTCTCTACAAGTAAGAAGAATGAGAAAGGGCGGGAGGGATTAGAAAACCCAAGGAAAACTCCTACTGATCCAATAATACTGGGGCGGGGAGGAAATTATGTCGTCGCGTGGACAGGGTCGCTTACACGAAGAACCTGTTGCCAACCAAGGTGATAAAGGGTGTCTAACCTAATTATTTACATTAATCATTCTGCCTCCAGAACTGCTAGAAGCAACCATTCAATACATATGTTTCTAAACAACACGTTAACAACAGGTTTTTGCTTACCGACGATGGACAGTCACGGAAAGTATAGACGTAACTGTACATGTAAGGAGTGACGTCAAATATACTTTTTAAATAAAGCCTTCAAGGTAAGCCGCATTTTGGTAACACGTGTAACACGCAAAAAACTAGTATACACCCGTAACTAAAAAAACAAAAAAACATGACATTGTGTTTACGGTGCAATAATAGATTCCGCGAGTAAATTTTAAAAATGTGATAAACGATGCTGTATAGCGAATAGTTTTAATTCTGATGCACATTGTATCTTTTATTTCACATCCAGAATGTGCAGCTGTCGCTGAAGTAATATATTGTCTGGTTCCGCCGTGGACGAAATCTATTCTCTTAAAATTCATTTTAATTCCTGTAATGTTACATAGATATACCGCGCAATATAATTTATATGGAATTTGTGACACATTTTAATTTTCTGAGACGTCAATGCAGAGGGTGGATAATAAAACCGACTTTTCATTCGTACTCTCTCTCTCGCTGACACGCGTCTATATACACACGGGCGCGCACAACAAAACAAACAGACACACACACACACGCGCGCGCGCGCGCACACACATACGACACGCACACGCACGCGCGCGCACATACACACTCACACACGCACACACTAAATACAAAATGAATGAGAAATTTTGTATAAGAATTCATTTTGCCAAAATAAGCAATAGATTTTCTGTAATAAGCTTATACATTCTTGCTTTAACCTATAGGGGAGGAAATGACATTTTCATATCAGAGGAACCACAAAATACGCGCCGTGTTATCCTGAATGAATTATGTTTCACGGGGTAAATATTTCCAATCTGGAAGTAATATAAAAATGTTTGGCTCCCACCCAACGGTTCCTTCGGTCCATATATCACTGGGCGCCTGATTAAACTGCACAAACGTTTAATAAATGACCTTCCACTGTTGTTTAACTTGTTTATCTTTAGACAATAATTTATCTTTTTCACGAAACAGAGCACTAGACTTTCACGAGATTAATACAAATTGTATTATTTCACTATTAGTGGTGCCACGCTAAACAAATCATGTCTAAATAATAACATCCAGAGTGAGAAACGAAATTATGACGTGAGAAAGGTTGTTACAAAGCCAGTACTAAATACATTTGAGTACATTCTTCTCCCCTTCCTAATATCAAAATATTATTCTTCGTTGACGGCGTTTCGGAATAATTTCATTTTCAAAACTTTTACTGTAACCAAACGTTGAGCTCGTCGTTGTTCAATGTTACCCCTTCCACTCATGTTCTTAGCGCAGAGCTCGCTTCTAATTGGTTCACGTCTCCTCTTGTGGCTTTTGTTTCATTATAAAGTGAACACCAAAAAAGGATTGTTTATTTTGAATGCAAAAAATGTATTGTCTTCGTGAAATATTCACCTTTCCTCCAAAAGACAAACTCGAGCGCGCGCACTCACGCACGTGCTCATTTTCGAAATCGAAAAATAGGAACACGTAATTAATAGTTCTCGAAAATCGAGTCGCATGTATCCCCAAGTACGATTCTTGTTAAGGAAGTTAAAAGTGTACGTGATATATATATATATATATATATATATATACATATATATATATATATATATATATATATATATATATATATATATATATATATATATACAGTGTACTCCCGATTATCCGGGGGCGGATTAACCAGTTTGCGGATTATCCGGGGTCTGCCATTGTTTTACAAATATCAAATTTTTATTCTTATCAGATTCATTAATGTTTTTTTGTTTTAACCACTCAAGGCAGCACAATATCCGGTAAAAACAACGATCATAAAAATAAACTAAGCTATCTCAAATAACGCAAGGATAAACGATAACTGTCCTGTTAGACAGAATGAACCAACTCGAGTTGGGAACAGACTACTTTATATAAGAGACGATGACAAAATGCATGGACGCCCGAAAACCTAATGTGTATCATAAGATTGTAAACAAATGTCAGCTAATCTTGGCTATAAATAGTATAGGACGTGACATACGCATTATCCATGTCTGTCATATACATTATCGATTTTTATGGCTTTGTGACACAAGTAGAAACAAACATTCCGAGTTGAACGTTGAGTGGTTATTATACTAAAATAAGTAGTAGGTAGTTTCAATTTTTATACGTTATTTTTATTTCTCTGTCTTTTTTATTGAATTTTATTTTTTGTCATGCAGTATTTTATCATTTGTATTAGTTGATATTTTATGTAAATTTCCTTTTTTTGTTGTAAACCGATAAATAAAACAACATTTTAATGTCTAATACACTGTTTTAATGTCCCAAATAAACCTGTATATGGTAGAAATAAAATTTTTGAGATGAAAACAACGGACACAATAATTAGAGCAAGACGACTCTTCACTGTGCGACAAAATGGTTCTCAAGGAACTTCGATCGCACATTAAAGCTAAATCAATGCTCACAAAAAAGAGACGAAAGTGACAGATTTTTTTGTTAAAAAGTGAAAGTATTATGTATAAAGGAAATTAAATATGTACATACATACTTACTTTTGACATATACTTATGTACGTATTGTAAATAGTTAGACATATAAATGTACATGTTATAATCCGTTAAATACATCGACATTTTAAATTATTTTCTGTATTTATTTTGTCCTCTGAAGATTATTTGTGAATTGCATTAACCAGGGTCATTATTTGTGTAACTTATGGTATAATAATCGATTATCGATCGTTTTGCGTATTCTTTGTGCGTTCGGAATTCGTTATCCGGCGTTGCCGGGCCACCCTATTCCACGGATAATCGGGAGTTTACTGTATATATATATATATATATATATATATATATATATATATATATATATACACATATATATAGCCTATTTAATACATTTTCCTGTGACTAACTAATCAACCCAAAGTCGATTCAAAAGTTATTAAATACTAAAGACCTTAAATTCTAACGTTGCATACGTTTTATAACGTAAAAGGGTAATAATTAAATTAATTAAGAATTTAAAGTTAAAGGGTGTAAACTAGAAAAGTTAAATTAGATCTCTTTCTAAAAGTAAAAGGGTAAATAATGCATCAACTTTAAAAAATGTATGCTGTTTAGAAGATTACTAACTCATATATGCGTGAATGTAAAAAGAACACTTTAATAACTCGAAGATATGAACATGTGAAGCAACTACTTTGCCCTCTGAACTACAGATTTAATTTACTGTATAAAAGTTTGTAGCCAAAGCTAACAAGATATGCTGAACATGAATATTAAATATCAAGAAACTTGATATTTAAGGATGCTAGTCTCTCATAGAGATCATTCTAGTTACGTCATGCAATAAATAAAATTGTCGAAGTAAATTATTCATCAAGAAATTAATGTATAAGGAGCGTCATAAGAAATTCACCACGTTTAGGGACTAGATTTCCCACCGGTTACCACATTCTATATTATATGTAAGATAATTACTAACGGCCAAATATATGGAGGCTTATACATGCCGCCATTATGTATGCCTAGAGGTGCACAGCGTCGGTCATGATTTCCGTCCTGGTATTTGCACAGCAGGTAAACACTGACTGAGGGACAACATTTCCTACTGGTCGCCGACAGTGTTCAAGTTTACCGTGTATCAATTATCAAACACATATCGATAGCTGTCAGTGGAAATTGAGTTCTCGGAAATCAGAAAATCATTCCGTATTTTACAATCTATCTAAACCGTCTCGATTTCAGTGTCAGTTTAGGTGGCAGTCCAAAAATACTGATTCACAGAATAAACAATAAAACATTTCTGCCCAAGCTTTTGCGATACTGGTAGCTTGTAATAAGAAATAAAATATCAGGATAAAAGCTAATGTCAACCTTATTACAAAAACACACACAGATAGTGAGCCAGACAGAAAAGTCGTTTCATGTAAATAGTGAAAGATGGTTTTATCTGTACAGCAGACATATTCAGGACCTTACTCTATGCGCCCAACCTTTTGTTTTGCTTCTTTTTCTAACAGCTTTTGAAGGCTCTTAAAGGATTTAATGAAGTTAGGATTAAAATATTTAAAAATCACTACTCTATGATATAGTGAAGGATATTGACAGCTTTTTTCCAGATACCGTATGCTCTAATACTTGTGTTGAAACTCCCTACGAGGTCATGGATAAGGAGTCACGCCAAGTGTCACTGGGGTAGGGAAAATTGACTTCTCGTTAGCAGAGCCGCTGACCTGAATTAAGTTAATTCAAAAGTGTAAGCAAATTTAAAAAAAATAAAAGTGGTAAACTTTTTATGAAATATACTTTTGACAATTTGGTATAAGCGCGTGGGTGCGAGTGTACTTGCGTGTGTCTATTAGGTATTCCCATGAATAAGAATATTTGAGAAATTTCTTTTTGTTGAATGTTTTCGTTGACTTGTACACATATTTTCAAGAAGAAGGCTTCGTTGTAGCTGGAAATTCCTTCTATTATCTAAATATCTATCATTTTATTTCTTTTAAATATATATCTTTCTAAATATAACTACTTTTCTTATGCTTTTGAAACGAATATTAAGCCCTGTAGTAGGTGTGTCCATTATTGGAAAAAATGTGCTGTTTTTGTATTGGTAGTGGTTTTATTTTCATATCAGTAAATTTGTGTTTATATAATCCTAAATTTCCCAACGCGTCCATTTTAATTCCCCTAAATGTTTGTTTAATGATTTCCCTACGCCTATTAATCCCTCTAAAGTTGTATAGTTTGTTTAATGATTTCCCTACGCCTATTAATCCCTCTAAAGTTGTATAGTTTGTTTAATGATTTCCCTACGCCTATTAATCCCTCTAAAGTTGTATAGTTTGTTTAATGATTTCCCTACGCCTATTAATCCCTCTAAAGTTGTATAGTTTGCTTAATGATTTCCCTACGCCTATTAATCCCTCTAAAGTTGTATAGTTTGCTTAATGATTTCCCTACGCCTATTAATCCCTCTAAAGTTGTATAGTTTGTTTAATGATTTCCCTACGCCTATTAATCCCTCTAAAGTTGTATAGTTTGTTTAATGATTTCCCTACGTCTATTAATCCCTCTAAAGTTGTATAGTTTGCTTATTGTACGTGTGTCTATATTGCATTATTCTAAGTGGAATTAATTGTGCATTTGATGTTCTATAATAATCTTTCATTTACTTTTCGTTTTCTTTGGCATATGTAGAATTTTTTCAATCGATGCATTAATTTTATAAATTACAGTATGTTTTTGTTAAGTGAGTTAAACTACATTTTAAGTATTTTTTTTTTAATTTGTGTTTTTTAACAATTAAAACTGTAAAGTGTTTAAATGCAACTTCAACGTAGCCTACGTCAAAATGTAATCAATTTCATTGTATATTTTTTATTCGTATTGGGCATTTTATTTAATTTTATAAATTTTCTATATTTATTATGTATTTCTTTCCTTTTGATATTTCAAGGCTTATTTCTTTTTCCTTTTCTTAATTATTAAGTAATGCTCATGCTTTTGTGTAATAGGTTTTGTATGTTGATTATTTGTCCGAGAAAACTAAGGCTCCCGTTTGTAATATTTTATCTTTCAACTATTCTCTGTCGGAATCGTACATACTAACGGCTTTACTCTTTAATGGAGATTCAGAAGATGGGAGATATAATGTACGCGGATAATATAAAGGGAAGCACATTAATCACCTTGGATATTTGAAATGGAAAAGGATGGCTAGAGAGGATGAAACCTCTACCTGTAACAGGTCTCTTGAAAGGACAAAGCAATGGCTAGCTGTTACTCCTTTTCTATTCATTCTCAGAAAATAACAACTTTTTGGAAGTCACAAGCCCCCTTTTGTTTTGTATTATTAATGTCGCCAGTGTGGCCATCATTACCTCAGTTCCTTCTCGGAAGCAGATTGTTCGTTAAAACAATACCGTCCCCCAACAATACGCCGCTTCCAATTAATAAAGTACGTCATGAAAACTCTGATTTCGACTCGACAAACCCTGAGACAATGCAAGACGCGATTCCATAGAACTCTTAACAAAGGTTTTTGTTGCAAATCTCGTCAATGTAACCCTCTGCGGGGAATTCGTATTTATATATAAGTTTCGACGAGACAGTATTTTCGAGGGAGGTTAATTAAGAGACAAGTATTAAAAGGACAATAAAACAAAATTGAAATTAAATTTACAAATTGCCTTGCAAATACAAGACGCTGGCTGTATAATTAAGTGCAAACACTGGAAGGCAACCTGTGATTTACCAAAGCCGGTAAATATTTATTTGATCGGCATTACTGTATTGAAACAGCAGTATTTATATTTGTTTAGGAGTTTACTAAATACTCGGTTTTACGAAAATAATGTAGTTTTAATTAAATATTATTTTATTTCAATAATATTCGATATAGTAATAATATTACAAATCTACCATACGAAGCAGTATAATATGAAGCATTACCATTCCCCCTCCAATCCTTATCTATTACCTGCCATTACCTCGTGCACTAGGTATGTGATACATATTAGAAACTTTAACGTGCGAGTAGAAAATCCACAAATATTTCTAGCCCTTCTCTAGAATAAAAATTTAATTACTTAACGGATTTTTATATACTTTTATTAACAATAAAAATTTCCTTTTCATGGTGCACGCCTCTTCGAGACCCCGGTAGAGAATGTGTGTAGGCCTACTACTTTAAGCAAGAGAATCACCTATTACCAGAAGCAGTGGAATATAGAACATTATATATATATTCGTCATAGAATCGTAATATAGTAATTTCAACGTGCGAGTAAAAAACCCAAACAGATTTCTATTCCTATTCATCAATAAAATCAGATTAATAAATCTGTTTTTTTAATTGCCTACATTTAATAACAATTTTTTTAAATAAAAACTGTCTGCACCGAATATACCCCTGTTTATAACCCCATTAGGAAATGGGTGTACTACTATTAGGCAAGCGGATCTGTTAGCAGCAGAAGCGTGTAATATGAATCACTACATATTCCCCATCCAATCCTAATCTATTAACTGATATTGTCTTGTGCTCTAAATTTGGGATAAGTATTGGTAGTTTTAACGCGCGAGTAGAAAGCCTACAAATATTTCTAGTCTTTTTCACTAACAAAAAATTAATCATTAAATGTATTTTTAGATACTTTTATTAACAACACTTGGAATTTGTGTTTTTTTTTTTAAATTGGTACACGTCTTTTTATGGCCTCGGAAAGAATGGGTGACTACTGCAGGCAAGTAAATCTCCTAGCAACCTGAGTGGTGGAATATAAATCACTAAATATTCGCCCTTCAACCCTAATCCAATCACTGACGTTGTCTTGTCCACTAGGTATGGGATACGTATTAGTAGCTTTAACTCGCGAGTAGAAAACCCACAAATATGTCTGTCACATTTCACAATTAAAATTCGTTTATTAAATATGATTTTAGATAATTTTATCAACAACCTTTATGAATAAAGGTTTTCTGAACCTAGTTATCGCACCTTTATGACCCCGGTAGAGAATCGGTCTAATGGTCTATAGAAGCGAATCTATTCAAAGTGATGCCTAATTTTGCTTTTTACTTAACACCAAGGAATAATTGTGGTTATGTTGCTCAGAAAGTCAGCTAGTATACTTAAAGTTTACAACTCTGACCATAGAGCCAAAATTATTCCTTACACCTAGAACCAAAGATTATCATGTATCATGTGTTTTCAACATTATTATTTATTCTGCATATTTAACCTCCTTATTTGTACATATTATAACCTTTCTATATAAGTAAATATAACTTTCTAGCTCACAGAGGTCCTTACAAACCTGATGAGTGGGCCTACTTCAAGTTCTTGGTCACGCGATGTCTTGATTGTTCTGTACAGTTCATATCAAGTTGGTTTATATCCCTACCCTAATCCTAATACGACACAACTTAATGCTGACTAGTTGCTTTTTTAACCCACTTATACACAGCCTCAACTTGCACATCTATCAACTATATATACCATATAGCCCATATAACAATCCCACTACTCACATATCCACAATCCATACATACACGCACACGTGCGCGCGCGGGCGCACACACACACACACACACACACACACATTCACACACACACACACGCATAGACGCACACGTGCGCGCACACACACAAACACACACACACAAACTAACACACACACACTGTGTACATACAATCAAAATCTGTCGTTTCCTTAAGCAAAATTAGGTTTTCCCTCATCCGAAAATTTTTCAAGATTCTTTTCAATATTTATATAAAAGAAAATTTCAATATTAAGTTTTCCTTACCCCTAGTAGCCTCCGGTGAACCCTGATTGACAAACCCTAAGGCCATTGCACTCTAAGTACAGATAATGGATATTGATATGAATAAAACCGCTGTTTCCAAAGCATAATTCTTGTTTAACCAAACAGGACTAAATCACAAAATCAACATGTCAACGAAATATATTCGTAATAAAATTGTCCAAATATTATGCGGTGTCGTGACGTAAATAGAATTGATGTCTGCTTAATAATCTATGTAAATCACTTTAGACTAACAAATGGCATTTACATTCAGCTTGAATTCTCTGGTCTAAATGAAGCATTAAAAAAAGAGTTAAATGCAATACTTATAACTGCGAAGGGATGTTCATTATTGAGTAAAGTAATATTTTGTTCTTATTTAAAAACAACAACTGCGAACAAGTTTACTGCCAAACTCTCGTAAAAGTCGACGATGAAGATAAAGTGGATATGAGAAAAGAATGTCAAAACATGCTTATAGTAATAAAAAAATATACATATGTATGCTTTGGAAGTAACACTAGGGAAGCATTTTGGTAGGACGATAAAGAATTTAAATACAGAAAATCAATCAAGAATAGTCTCTATCCAACGGATGTGAAAGAAAATTATTACAGAAGAAACTAAGTGAACGGACGCACGCGGGGGGGAGGGGGAGGGGGTTGAAGGCAAGTTAGGTGACCAATTGGAAAAATAAAAAAAATCTCAGATTGTTTTTTACATAAATAATTTTTATTGACTATGGTGTTTGTATGCATTTGTAAACGTAAAACCAAACTTACATGACAGCTTGAGAAGAATAACAGTGCGTAGCGAAACGAATGTTTGCCGCAATGACAGCCCTTGTAGCAATAAAAACAAAATATAAGAACAAAACTTGATGTGCTAATGACTTCCGTTTTGCTCTTAGTAAAATACAACCCCAAATAGGATGGCAGAGAGAAAAATACAAGCTCATCCATCTCAATAACAGTTGTTTCTTTTATCAGTTAAAAATTACCTTGCAAATTTAAACTTGAAATGTCATATCATGTTTCTTGTGAAAGTATATATTAATAAATAGTTTTCAATATATAATGTTTGTCTCTTTTTCATATGCCCGTACAATTAATTTATAGTGTAAAGTGGAGGGGACCATAGGAGGCTTTCATTTCATTGGGAACCCCTGTTCTAGGGAGAGAACCGGTCCTAATGCAACATCAAGGACACTGCATTATGAAATAGAAGTTGTGTTGGGGTAGTAAAGATGTTATATTTCGGTAGATAAATGCTAATACCAAAAACATTTAATGGATAAAAATCGCAGATAATATTTACTTATTTTAAAATATTGTCTACCTATTAAATATAATCTCCTGCCTACAGTAGCCATTACCTTTTGCCTACCAGGCCTATACTTCAGTTAAAGTTCCGATGTTTCTTGATGTAATTATCTTGAATTCACTGATTAAACTAATTTTAAACTACTTAACTAAGTGACGCGTGAATACGTAATTGCTTACTTGCTGACGCGTGAATACGTAATTGCTTACTTGCTGACGCATGAATACGTAATTGCTTACTTGCTGACGCGTGAATACGTAATTGCTTACTTGCTGACGCGTGAATACGTAATTGCTTACTTGCTGACGCGTGAATACGTAATTGCTTACTTGCTGACGCGTGAATACGTAATTGCTTACTTGCTGACGCGTGAATACGTAATTGCTTACTTGCTGACGCGTGAATACGTAATTGCTTACTTGCTGACGCGTGAATACGTAATTGCTTACTTGCTGACGCATGAATACGTAATTGCTTACTTGCTGACGCGTGAATACGTAATTGCTTACTTGCTGACGCGTTTCAAAAGTACTTAGTTAAGTAGTTTAAATCAGTGAATTCAAGATGATTACATCAAGAAACATCAATATCGTCCAACTGACATCAGTAATCAACCTCAACGGACGGACAAAGCTCAAGGTATACAAAACTTCCCTCCAGATTTCCTTTAACACCCAATCCCTAAAACCTCCACTGTCATAAATCTGTCATACCGTTTGTAAACAGCCAAAATGTCGCCAGTAGAGGGTTAGCTTCGTAAAAGGAACGATCGTTTTGAAACACGTCATCAAGTAAGCAATTACGTATTCACTTAGTTAAGTAGTTTAAAATTAGTAAAGTTCCGAGTTTTGTACACATAGAACACACATTTCGAAATGCCAATCCTTACTTAGACAAAAAGTAAGCGCTACTACATGTTATTAAATGTAAGCATATTGAAGCCCAAGCTAAAGATGAAGACAAATGGCATTAAGCATAAAATTAACCCTCGGAAGAAGAGGAGAAGAAATACATTTTGGGTTTGGGGAGTAACTATAAGTTGATTATTTCAGAAGAGACGTGTTACGTTCGTTAACGCGCTGTACAACCAACCAAACATACTGCTGATAATTTTACCTCAGAACCATTCACGCTCATCATAATCAGTAGATCAATTTTAGTTATTTTCACGTTTTCTGGAAACTTTACTTTAGGACTATTAACGTTAGACTACCGTTGCCGAGTAGGAAAAACGCTTTACTTGAGCAAACAGGTTAATGTACGCGCATGAACAAACTAAACTATATTATGTTTTAAGACATAGTTAAAGTCAGTAGAAACTAGGTCTCGGAGTAACAATGTGAAGGTTTCAGGTTCCACTATAGATCCTGTTTCAAATAATTATTACCAAGTACATCGAGTAAATAGACACATGACCTTTTCGTAATACTATTTTTTTAGTAAACACAACTAATCAATACAATACAATAGGGTTTCTAATTTCATTTCGAAATACGCTCCCATATTTTGGAAAACACCTTTATTTACTAAAACAATTTAAACATACTAGTAAATAAATAATAAAACAACTGTATCCTCTATAGACAAATTTATATCGGATTTATTTGGTAAAATTAATTGGGAAAAATTTAATCTTTATCGATTGTGTTCATTAGCAATGAACGATTGTTATTAGAGACATTTAGAAATTTTGTATTATATTTAGTGGTCGGATAGCATTACTTCATATTTTCACATAACTGAGTTCTTTACAAAAAACGTGACCTACTTTACGTTTGAACGTTTATACCAAATGCCTGATTTGCGTAAAAGACTTTAACGTTGGCAGGGAAAAGAATAAAACCAAAGGACGTCATAAATAGCCGACGGAATATCGTAATTCCCCGAGGCTGTAAAACAAATCCTTAAACTTTAACTGTTTCTGAGAGAAACGATTTCGTGACGCGAGAAAAGTATCTTATCAGAAATAACATCCTTGTTAAAAACATTCGCAGTAAAGGATACACATTGTTATATATTGCTCGAACACGGTTTTGATTTCTCAATTTAGGTAGGTTATAACAACTGTAAAATTGTTCTATGTTAAATTGTATTTGCTATGCAATAAAACACCCTATTAATCAGCATTTGCGTCAGTATCGTAATGTATAATCTCAGCAGACATCAGGTCTACTTGAGAAAACCTTGCGTGTCCAGTAGTCTGTGCTCTCGACTATCTAAAGGTATTCATCTCCGTATATTATTTAATGACATTTTCTCCCCCTCCCCTTATATCTATTTGAAGCGACTACAATCGTAAGGTCCATGGTGATTCAAAGTGGAATTAAAAAAACAAAACAAAAAAAGTCAAAGTATTTAAGAATAATATTGACATCCTGCATGAGAAGGTAATAAAAACAGATTCAAGAGGAAATGGTTATGACCCAGTTAAAATGTGTACTCCCGGTTTTCTTGCAAAACATGAAATTGAAATTACAAATGAAAGTTGCAATCGCCATGAAGAATATTTAGAAAAATAGATATCCTAGCTTCATAATATCTTAACCGCGGTCTTTCTTTTTTTTTATTTCGAAGTATGCACTCCTTAAGTTGTTCAGGAATCCAAACATGGCCAAACAAGTGTATTGCTTTTGTCACACACGTTCCATGCATCCTTCCTCTAAGTTTACTGTGTTCTCTATTTGTTCATCCCTGTCCTCTTGCAGTGACGTCATTGCTGTTCCAGTCATACATTTCGCTAGATTTTAGCTTCTTTTTCTGATTTTCATTCAACAGTCCCACTTCAACTCTCTAAAGTACTATACTTCTAGTTATTGCATTGTGCATAAAGTATTTTTCTCGTTTAAATATGAAAAGAAGAAACATATCACAGTTTTCTATATAGTAAATATTATTTATAAATAGTAATTATAATTTATAAAAATTGTAAAACATTTTCAGAACCGACGGTAACATCCTATTGCCATTCCGATGTACACACACGCACACAAACACAGACACACACACACACACACACACACACACTCACACACACACACACACACACACACACACACACACACACACACACACACACACACAAACATACTCACACACACACACACGTAACACACACACACACACAGACACACACACACACACACACACACACACACACACACACACACACACACACACACACACACACACACACACACACACACACACACATACATACACACACACACACACACACACACACACACACACACACACAAACTCACATATACACACACACACACAAACTCACATATACACACACACACACACACACACACATACCATGCTATATCCCTAGATTACGTGTGTTGGGTCGCGTGTTCAAAGTAGATTTATCTCTATCGGATCGATAAAGAGGTCTCTACTCATGACAGTCCCTTTTAAAAAACAAGAAAAGCAGATGTAAGTACGGACAAAGGAAAGGACAGAATGATCTAATACTGTGAATCAGGATCGCTCACTTGAAGTATTGTACATTTGCTCTCTAGCGCTTCCGTTTATAATCGTTACAAAAACTGCGAATCCTAACAATAGCTAGGTGCTTTCCTAACGTAAATAGCATTGAGAACTTTCCTGCGGCATAATTTATCCATGGTAAAAAAAATCTGCCTCCTGCAATTTAGTAACTTTTTTCAAAGGAACGGCTCCTAAATTGCTTTCAAAAGTTACTTAACAACTCGTTATATTTCGGCGTTGTGACCAACAAAAGCTAAAGATTTGTTTTCTTTTATATAAAATTAAACACGTAAAGCTTATCTAAATAAAAACCTGGCACACAGTGCAGTACGTGGTCGCGTTACATCACGTAATGAGGGAAAGTGGCGAAAGTGTCAATGCGCATGCGCTGAATTAAAAGGAGTTTACACTACGTCACTTGCTCACCTCTAGCTGTCGTGGCCAACGATCTCATAATAACCTACATTGAAAGTTCTACTAAAATTCCATATTTGATTTCGTCTACTGTTCCTCAGAGTACTCGCCCTTTGTCCCAGATAAAATGCCATTTATACGCCATTTTTATCTCCCAAATCCTGCTTGTCAACAAGCATATTATCTGTTAGTTCAGGGGTTCCCAAACCTTTTGATACCACGTCCACTTTTCCTATAACACACACACACACACACACACACACATACATATATATATATATATATATATATATATATATATATATATATATATATATATATATATATATATATGAGCTCGAATGTTTTTCACTTGCATACCTAATTGAGGTTGTATCTTAGTAAAGGCACAACGCAAGTCATTAGCAACATCAAGTTTGTTCCTATATTTTGTTTTTATTTCATCAAATGCTGAAAATGTTTTTTGCAGAAGTAGGTACTTGAAAAAAGAAGTATAATCGAAGAGCTACCTGTGATGTTGATTTAATTTATAGTTTACAAAATTTACACAAACTTTACTGATATTTCTTTCATAAATGCATTCATTTCATTTAAATTTTCTGAGCATCATGTTCAATAAAATAAGATTTAATGTCTTTAAGACATTAATAAAGATAAACTTAAGTTTTAACTAAATGAGAATTTACCTTACTATTTTCCAACTAGTTTCACGCCTCCCCTGACTTGCCTTCACGCCCCCTCCCCTAGTTAGGTAGCCTACTTCTGCACATAGCTCTGGGATGACAAACGTAGAATAAAGAGAGTCCTCCCTTACACAACCTTACTATTTTGGATGTGTTTCTCCTGTTACGGTGACAGGAAAAATGTGTTTAATCTTACTATTTTGGATGTGTTTCTCCTGTTACGGTGACAGGAAAAATGTGTTTAATCTTACTATTTTGGATGTGTTTCTCCTGTTACGGTGACAGGAGAAATGTGTTTAATTTATTACCAACGTGGACCAGATTGTACAGTAATATATCTGCTTTTAGACGAAAGTGCTTGTATACTGATTTTTTATATAAAATGTAAACATTTTAAATAATTGTGTAACCTGACATAATTCTAAGAAATCCCATCAACGAATAAGGACATCGTGTAACCGAAGTGTAACTAATATGTATACCTAGCATCTATATACTGGCCGTTATATAAGTTTAAAGAGAAAACGTGCACCGAACCCCGTTGTTACCGTCACGACTCCACCCTGCGTGGCACGTCCCACAGTTACACACTAATTACAGAGAGCCCTTGGCTACCAGCAATATCTACAAATCTCGTATTAGATACGTTCTAAGTGCTTCCAGAAACTAATAGCAGCCCCTCGCTAACAAATCTTTAAATTAGGGTCTGTTTAAATAACCTAAAGAGAAAGGTTATCATAAACACGCATTTTTAGCATTTTTTATTCAAAAATATATGTTTCACATGAGCTAGAAAACAGGCTAAAAATTAAAAAAAATCACTAAGTTGATAAAAAGAGTAACGCAACGTAATATTATTATTATTACTAAAACTCGGAGGGACCTTATCGGTGTAGAGCACTTAGCTGCAGTCTTTGTACTCTCTTCCCATCCCTACCACAGGACTAGCTTAGTGGCTACCTACCTCTTTGCAGAATCCACGTACCCACCTGATGTTAAATCTTCTGATATCCTCTGGTGTACATACCTGCCAGCCAAACCACTTTCTCCTTGCAACTCCCAAAGCAGGGCACTTACAGAGTACGTGGATTGGGCTTTCCTCTTGGTCCTCGTCGCATCTCTTGCACACAGGGGACCTAGATTTTCCAATTCTGTATTAGAACCCCCTCAGATTCCCATGGCATGTTACCAGCTCTACAGTAACTCTGAGTTGATGTCTACTTAAGGAGAGTAGTTCTTTGCCCCACAAATCTCCTGAGTAACCCCACAGTACCCCAAGGTTGCTAACGTCATATAAGTATTTATAATTTTAATTATTCTAAGCTTTCGTTGTATAAGTTATTCTAATGTCCTACAGAACTAATGCAAAACAGATCCAAAATTTATTATCTTTGTATTTTAAATTTAAATTTAGAAATTAAAATAATAGATACAAGGAAAATCTAAATTAAGAAAGAAAATATTTATTAAATGCCATATATGTAGTAGTACATACGTCTTGGAGACTTTTCGAGATGATCTGTGCTTCCTTTCATTTTCTGGCAAAATATAAAGCTTCATATTCCTATAAAACTGCACATTTTTAGCTCTATTAAAATATATTAACATCCATTTCGAAGTGATTAAACTCAAGGCCTAACAAATAGACTACTGTGATGAGTCTCTTACAATAAAATAAAAATAAAAAAAACAATAAAAAACAACGCGACAGAAATACGATCGTTGTGTCGTAAATGCCAATAAATATTCAGATTTGTTTCTAGAAGTCAGACGGATGATCTGTGCTCTACAGATTGATTCCGATCTGACATTATTGCATCGCCAGTATAATGGGAAATCAGTTCTTGGAGTGACGGCTGTCTGTCGATTCTCTTTACATTATTAATATAAGCTTGTGATGTCACATAACGAATATCACTTGGTTTGGGGATGTTATTATTAGGTTAAAAAACAGTTTTGGAGTTGTTAGAGGTATTTAGAGAATTATGGAGTTTGATGATTGTTGTAGTTTATGCACTATCTTCAACGCTGGCTCCAGGAAGGATACTGGATTTGACAGTTAAGAGCGCAGAGTATACATATGAGAGGACGTTTACTTGTTTCGGACGGACAAAAGGAGTCCTCCGGGGAAGTTTATTTGTATTTAAACTTTGGCTAAGTGACTAGTTTTTCCTTGTGTTCGGTTTTCCTATACAGGAAGCACACTTAATAATTACGTGAAAATTAACATTTTAACTTAAAAAAGAATGAGAAAAATCTAGTTACAAATTATTGAAGCTTTTGTGACGTGGTGCTTTAAGAGAATGTAAAAGATGCCATGGTCAGAAAGAGTAACAAATGAGGCAAAATTGGCAAAAATAAAGACATAAAATCGAAATAATTACAAATATAAAAAGGCGAAAATTAGAATACCTGCGCCATAAAATGAAGGCAAAAAAATACTCTCTACGACGACTCATAGTTCAAGGATCGAGACGTATTAGAAGTAGGAGAATTGCCAGGTTGCGAAATCTATGAGAACGGTTCAGTTATAGTTCAGTAGAATTGTTTAGTGTCGTGCTTAATGAATTCAAAATAGTTTTCCAATTTTCGATAGGGATATGGAACCAAAATAAGAAAAGGACAAGAAATGACTTGAGAGTAATAGCTTCACATAAAACGTGTGAGGAGCAGAGAGGAGAGAGATTTCGGGTAAGGGAGACGTTACGGATCGAGCAGGATTCAGGGCGACGATTTCAAAACAGGAAAATGTCCGTGGAGTCGTTGTGGTGCTGATTTGTAGGGATTCTGAGCTTTTGACAATGCCGAAGACCTTACCTAAAAGAGCGAATGAGTGCGAGGGTGAGTGCGAGGGTGAGTGCGGGGGTGAGTGCGAGGATGGGTGCGAGGGTGAGTGCGAGGGTGAGTGCGAGGGTGGGTGCGAGGGTGAGTGCGAGGGTGAGTGCGAGGGCGAGTGCGAGGGTGGGTGCGAGGGTGAGTGCAACGGTGAGTGCGAGGATGGGTGCAAGGGTGGGTGCGGGAGTGAGTGCGAGGGTGGGTGCGAGGGCGAGTGCGAGGGTGGGTGCGAGGGTGAGTGCAAGGGTGGGTGCGAGGGTGAGTGCGAGGGTGAGTGCGGGGGTGAGAGCGAGGGTGGGTGCGAGGGTGGGTGCGAGGGTGGGTGCGAGGGCGAGTGCGAGGGCGGGTGCGAGGGTGAGTGCGAGGGTGGGTGCGAGGGCGAGTGCGAGGGCGGGTGCGAGGGTGAGTGCGAGGGTGGGTGCGAGGGTGAGTGCGGGGGTGAGTGCGAGGGTGGGTGCGAGGGCGAGTGCGAGGGCGGGTGCGAGGGTGAGTGCGAGGGTGGGTGCGAGGGTGAGTGCGAGGGTGAGTGCGGGGGTGAGTGCGAGGGTGGGTGCGAGGGTGGGTGCGAGGGTGGGTGCGAGGGCGAGTGCGAGGGTGGGTGCGAGGGTGAGTGCAAGGGTGAGTGCGAGGGTGAGTGCGAGGGTGAGTGCGAGGGTGAGTGCGATGGTGAGTGCGAGGGTGGGTGCGAGGGTGAGTGCGAGGGTGAGTGCGAGGGTGGGTGCGAGGGTGAGTGCGAGGGTGAGTGCGGGGGTGAGTGCGAGGGTGGGTGCGAGGGTGGGTGCGAGGGCGAGTGCGAGGGTGGGTGCGAGGGTGAGTGCGAGGGTGAGTGCGAGGGTGAGTGCGAGGGCGAGTGCGAGGGTGGGTGCGAGGGTGAGTGCGAGGGTGAGTGCGAGGGTGGGTGCGAGGGTGAGTGCGAGGGCGAGTGCGAGGGTGAGTGCGAGGGTGGGTGCGAGGGTGAGTGCGAGGGTGAGTGCGAGGGTGAGTGCGGGGGTGGGTGCGAGGGTGAGTGCGAGGGTGAGTGCGAGGGTGAGTGCGAGGGTGGGTGCAAGGGTGAGTGCGAGGGCGAGTGCGAGGGTGAGTGCGAGGGTGGGTGCGAGGGTGGGTGCGAGGGTGAGTGCGAGGGTGAGTGCAAGGGTGAGTGCGAGGGTGAGTGCGAGGGTGAGTGCAAGGGCGAGTGCGAGGGCGAGTGCGAGGGTGAGTGCGAGGGTGGGTGCGAGGGTGGGTGCGAGGGTGAGTGCGAGGGTGAGTGCGAGGGTGAGTGCAAGGGTGAGTGCGAGGGCGGGTGCGAGGGTGAGTGCGAGGGTGAGTGCGAGGGTGAGTGCGAGGGTGAGTGCAAGGGTGAGTGCGAGGGTGAGTGCGAGGGTGAGTGCGAGGGTGGGTGCGAGGGTGAGTGCGAGGGTGAGTGCAAGGGTGAGTGCGAGGGCGAGTGCGAGGGTGAGTGCGAGGGTGGGTGCGAGGGTGGGTGCGAGGGTGAGTGCGAGGGTGAGTGTGTTGAAGAACAGACAGGTTGTATATTTAGAATGTAGCCAAGATGATTGGAAAATGCATCTAAGCAAATTGTGTTAGAATGATATTCTTGCTACCAGGCAAAAGCACCGTGTCAAGTTGTGACGTAGGAGGAGCGGATGCATATAGTAATTGATTTTAAGAGGTATATGAGTAGATTTTGAGAGTAGTGGATGTTTGTATGAGTGGTTTTTGAGAAAACGACAGTGTCCACGATAAAATTTATTTCTCCAATCCTTCAATCCCAGAAAAATATTCATTTGACTGTTTCAATCATTCATATATATATATATAAGTTTATCTTTGTAATAAATCTAATCATATGGGGATGATAGACTAAACATCTCTCGTGTCTCTAATATACTTTCTGACTTAGCGGGAGGATAAAATTTATTAAAATTCATTTCCTTATAAATAATTTACTCAATTTTAAACTGTTTAAAATAATAGTTAAAATGGTAAATCTTTTAAGCGGATTTCTGTGAAATTCAGTTTGTTTCAGTTGAACTTTAATACATTTTAAATAGGTGATTTAAGAAAGATACTTTTATTTTAATTCTAAGGCGACTATCAAAAGAAATGTGTAAGAATTAAATATCTATTTTAATGATAGTCTATTCACAATAATTCTATTCACTGGAAATTTTCAGAAATACTTGCAAAATGTTGGAGTATGCATAATATAAAATTCGTAATGAAAATTCTTTAGAAAATTGTACATAACTATTTCATTTGAATACCTTGAAGCCTCGAGATGCCTTAAGATAATGACGCACTTAAACCTCTCGTTCTTCAAGCCGTCCTTTGTTCAGTTAACCTTTGTAAAATTGTCAGACATTAAGACGGCGTTTCTCTACAAAGAAAGTATGCGAAGACGCTATGCAAATGCCGGATATATCTGCAAGTCGAAAAGACGCAATCAAATGTTAATCTGCCTCGAATCAGACGTATTTAAATACGGCGATTCCGGTCCCAAAGATCCGATGAGCTTTAAAACTTATCTCTTTGTTTATGTTATCACTTATCCTTAGTCAATATTTCTTTACAAATAAATTGATCTGAGGTATTTGGTCTATATCGCCGTATTGACTAACTATTAAAGTTTAAAGTAACTACATCTAACAGAAAATAAAAAATGTGTTTGATTGAATCGGTAGAAATTATCGTCATAACTAAAGAATTCACACGAAAGTGTGCAACAATCCGGAAATCAACGAATTTTCGTACGAAGATTTCCGTATGTAAAACATGGCGTTCAATGTTAGCAGTTGTTTCCGTCTTCACTTAGACATTGCTATAACTTATGTTTAAATCATTTTCAAATACACTCTTCCGAATACTCATAAATATGGTATAACTGATTAAATGATTTGATAACATATGATTTTAACTATTTTTATTACTTTAAACTTCTGTTACACCAACAAAGAAATAAACACCTTAGACATAATAAAAATTTACATACTCTGAGGCTCAATCTGTTACCCTTGATACCCTACATTTGGGAAAATTTCTCGTTTTTTTTATTAAAATAATTCATATCGGAGTTAAAATTCTTTAGATTTTTTTACATCATGATACTAAACCATTTTAAATGATAAAAATCCCATTTTAAAAGACCGCTCTAAAAATGTTCGCTTGAGTGTTTCAAAATCTTCAAACAAAAGTTTTATAATTTTTTTCAAAATATATTATTTCAATTGAATAAAAATGCTAAATAGCTTTTTATTCTTAATGACATGTTTAGGAAGAGGGGGGGGAGAACTGCCTAAGTGAGCATTAGGTATTCAAGGGAGTTATTGGTCAGTACTGAACTTCCATTGCCATTAATACCCCAGGATCTAGTCTAGGCACGCATGATTACAGACTGAGTTCCCCTGGGACCTGGAGAATGGCTAAATCAGCAATATTAACTAACTGCTGGAAACTTAATTTAGAAATGGCAGAAATATTTTAATTTAATTATAATACATACAGAAGTGTGCGCATGGTCTAAGGCGCTTGCAATGTGTTACAACACATATAATGAATGATTAGATCATTGAAATAGGCACTAAAACACAGGCACATTGTAATATGTATATTCGAGACATAGGTAATCTGTTAATTTTGTTTTTAAAATCCCTTTGGCACATACATTTTTGGGTACAAATGGAGATACCCAGAGATATAGGTGTTACACTTGCCTCCAGTAGCACATTCATTTTTGATTATTGAGGACGGCCGTTTCGGAATATGTGCCCCAATGTCAACTCAGACAGTAAGTTCTCAATAATCAACTCCTACTTTAGGCAAGTGTAACATACTAATATTTGTTCAAGGGTTTTTAGTGAAAAATTAATAACTGAAGTGAAGATTGAATAAAAAAGACTAAATTTAACTCTAAGCGACAAGAAAAGATGAAAACAAGTTTTCACTTGATGCACCTTCATGAGGACTTTGCCATCTTTGCTCACAACACTTAAATACTCTATAGCGTAAACGAATTTTGTCTAGGTGAAGAAAGAGAATAAGAGAGAGAGAGAGAGAGAGAGAGAGAGAGAGAGAGAGAGAGAGAGAGGAGAGGGGAGGGGGAGAGAAAGAACCTTGAGAATCCTTATAGCACTTTACGAAGTGCTAAAGCGTATTGCAAAGTACTTTGACAAGATAGAGGCAGGTAGTAATATTAACTACAAAATATTTATATTTATAGCCTCGTAAATTGCACAGCAGAGAAGTAATGCATATAATTTTATAACTAATCTAATATGGGACCAACAAAGTTGCCATAAAACAAAAAAAATGTCAATTTCATAACCTTGCAAAGAATAAAAACCATTCCGGATTTACAGACGTATAAGATGTAAAGGTTGTTTTTGCAACGACGCTACAACCTACGACTTAACTAACCACGGTTGAATTTTGACACAAAACTGTATTATGATTGCACGAGTAAGCAATTACAGGCGCTATGCGATGCGATCATCGGAGGAATTTAACGAGGGTTCTGTAGGGCATTATACCACAGCAAGTCCAAAAAGCTCCAGACTATCCCACGGGATAAGAGCTCGCAGAACGCACAGACTAACTAGATCCTCAAACATTAAATTTTTCCGTGTGTTATATGGATCTATATAAAACCCCTAAACCTATCTAGGAAATATTTGTCCTAATTAACAAACACCTCCATCTAGGAATTCCCGACAATATCGTAATGGACTTATACAAGTTCGGAACTGTTTCCACAGTCATCGTTTTTGGGTATATGATCTATTGAGTCTCCTATTGTCAACACAAATGTATCACTAAGATTATGCGGTATAAACTATAAGGATATTTGGTAAATACATGGTACATTATAAGGCTTTGAAAATATCCACAGTTGATAGTACTTTTCGATAAGGAAACATACTTGTGAGCATTATATTTTGGAGCTTCAGATCCTACGACACGTAATTTTAGCAAACATGATTTTACGTAACTTATTTTGATGTTATGTTTACATACATTTCAAATGTTTTTCGTAAAATACATTTAACATTTTCTATAATTTATATATATATATATATATATATATATATATACTGTATATTGCGAACTCAAAGAAATTAAAGCAGCGCTGCCCCAGGGTAGCGTATTAGCTGTAATATTACACTTACTATACATAAGAAATATTATATCCTCACAGGAGGTGAGGATTGCAACGTTTATAAACGACACTACATTATTAGCAAGATGTGTGTGTGTGTGTGTGTGTGTGTGTTCATGTGCGTGTATGTGTGTGTGTGGGCGCGCGCGTGTGTATGTGTGTGTGTGTTCGTGTGCGAGTATGTTTGGGCGCGCGCGCGCGCGTGTGTGTGTGTATGTGTGTGTGTGTGTGTGTGTGTGTGTGTGTGTGTGTGTGTGTGTGTGTGTGTGTGTGTGTGTGTGTGTGTGTGTGTGTGTGTGTGTGTGTGTGTGTGCATGTATGTGTGTGTGTATGTGCGCGTGTGCGTATGTGTGTTCGTGTGAGTATGTGTGTGCATGTGCGTGTGCGTGTGGGTGCGTGTATGTGTGTGTGTGTGTACGCGCGCGCGCGCGCGTGTTCGAGTGTGTGTGTGCGTGCGTGCGTGTGACAAATAGAAAATAAGGCTAAATGAAGAGGCGTCAGTCCTCATCAATTCACAAGTAGGGCAGTAAAAGCGGCGCCGTTATTAAATATTATTTTAACCGTCATACATTGAAAGTAATGCAAAGAATTTAGGCATTAAGTCGAATGGTAAGCTAAGATGAAAGCACCACATAAAAAAAAGGGCGGAACTAGATAATAAATTCCTTAAGTACTATTGGCTTATAGGCAAAGACGAAAAATTTGTTTTAACAACCTGTTAGCAGATTTTAATACAGGTCTAGATAAATGGCTGCCTAACTATTAGGATAATCGAAACGTCGAACGTAGTAACTGTTCAGACGATCCAGAACAAGATATTAAGAAATATGGTCAAAGCCATATGGGAATATGGGAATATGCCCTGATGGGAATATCAGGAATAAATATACCCACCGATATCTGAATATTTCAAAGATATCAAACAAAATAAAGAAGATGGGCTGAAAACATGAAGAGTTACTTGACCGCCAACCAAACACAGATGTTCTCCAACTGCCTGATACTCTGCAGACGCTTAGAAGACTGAATAGGAGTAAACCATTCCAGTTAGTGAAGTGTGGTGTAATGGTTGGCGAAGAAAGAATTAGTGGCAATGGACAAACTTAGTTACTATTGTATCTATTGTAAGAATTATGCTAGGAAAATTAATGGTAGGGCTAATAAAACCAGTTTTAATATAAAAGATTTAAAAAAAAGAAATATGCAACAGATAGTTATTAACTTAAACTTAATAAAATAATTTAATATTTGTCACAACTTTAAATTATGATGAGTAAAACTTTTTATTTTAAAAGGTTTAATTTAAATTTATGATAAATAAAATATAATTCTAATTTATACGCCATTGAATATTTTAAACAACGTTATAGCTTTAGAGCTTTATATTTAGTTTAAAGGCAACATAATGCAAACGAGGTATTACGTAAGAGATCGTAATCTATTGAAGGGTTATATTGGTTGCTTTGGGAAGTTCATAAAATGGTATATTTTTAGTAATGTAACAGATTTCTACTTCATTTTTTTGGATTTTTTCGTTGTACAGTTCTTTTTTGTTTATTTCTATTAATTATTTTTATTTTTTATACATTCTTTATTTTTATTTTATTAATATTGCATTTTTAAAGGTCTACAAGTCCTTATTATATAGAATGTTTAATTTAATTTCGAGCTTCATACTTCAGACTTGAAAAATGTTTTACTACTCGTATGAAATACATTAATTTAGAATATAATTTTTGGAATTACATAGAACGGAAAATAGTACATTTTTTAAAGTGAAAAATTACAATACATTGTAGTACTTTTTTTGTACATTTTGATAAAAACACGGTTTTTTTAGGAGTTGCAATACTTAGTATAGGTATATTTATGGCATTACATTTTATATTTCCCCCCTTAAGGATAATGTAACTATTTTAAATATAATGATATAAAATAAAACTTAATGAGAACAGTTCTTTCCATTATTAAATATATATATATATCCAATAGAGATACGTAAAAAAACAGATCCAATACAGTTAAAAAATAATACAAAAGTTTCTTCCTATCACATGCTCTCGTGATTTTCGAACGCATCGAGTCCTGCCGTAAATTATTTCCCATGTGTACTGAGATGGGAATGCGGAGGCCATCAGTAAACATTGGGGTGAGACCATCCCCTTCTTGTAAATCAATCAATACTCTGAGACTTTGAACCCTAGGATTGTGTAAACAACAAAACGTGTGTTGCCGTTGACATGTTGCGATTTCGATACGATACAATCTATAACGGTATGTATTTAACTATTTTTGTAAACATGACGGGCTAATCTGTTACGGCTTAGGGTGACAGATATGAAATTTACGTTCAGATACACCAATATGTTTTCTCTGTAATAAAAAAATTCATAACATTTTACTTGTTTTGAAACACTGTAATATATATCTAAAAATCCTGCTAGCGATTTAGGAACCAGAAATGTATTCTGGACTGAAGTTCTTTGGCAGTTATATTTATTCAACAAATTTTCACATAAAAACCACACAGGCAAAAATTTAACATTATTACAAATCCCACTATTATACAATGAAGCTTATTTCAAAGGAAATGATGGTTTGATTTCAGCTGCTGATTTAGACGACACGTTTTGCTACGACAGCACAGTGTCTCCTTTAGGTCCTTCCACTCTGCTACCGGTGGTCCTCGTATTGAAAGATCACCAGGTTTCCCAACGCTTTGCCTTCCGCTTTAGGCCGGAATGAATATTTTGCTTAATTGAGCTGCCATACAGTGAATGCATTGTACAGTATATAGGGGCGGTTGCGCAACCCCCAAACAACAGATCAATAATAAATAATAATAAATTAATTTAGTATGTAAGAATTATGTATATAATTACGAGTGATAGTTCATCATTATAAATAATAATAAACAGGTCAGAACCGCAGCGACTGCGTGACCGTAGTGTTCAGTTGAAGCAGAAAACGTAGGACGATAAATGTTTGCTTAGTGTGTGATGCCATGGGGCTTTGTTTTAGTGTCGTCCTGGAGCTTATACGAAAGCACTCAAAAACCATCAAAACCAGAAAAATCAGATTATGAAGGTAAAAACCAGTTCCCTAAAAACTTCATCTAATGACAGCCAAAGAAAAGCTTATGAAGAGGCTGTGTCTAAAACGGTTAAAAATGTAGAATATTATTACCGGAAAGGATCGTCATTTTACCCTTTCGTGGGATATTTATGCATAATCCCTTAAAAAGTATAATTTAACATCAGTCTCCAAAATTTGGACAGCACAGGCAAATATTTAAAATAACCAAAAACTGAAATAATAAGCTCTTTAGAATTTTATTATCGCTCACTATAAAAATAGATTTAACAATTGACTAATGGTTTTTAAAATTGCGTAGTTGAGTAAATAGTATCATTTTTTTTAACACAAAGTATAAGACTGACACAAAATATAAATTCGTAAAATGATAAAAACACATTTAAGGAATTTGAATCTCTAAAATTGTTAACCTGTTTACAAAATTTTCGGTTATGAGAAATAAAACGTAAAACATAAAAGTATATTTATTGCAGTGTTATAACTATTAACTTACACAACAAACTGTCGGAACTTTTGTAATTGAATTGTCATACATTATTCTATCGTAACGTTAAATTGCATTCTGAGAAACACCATCTACAAAGAGATGCACAATAATAAAAGCATTGAAGTCTCCGTAGCTGAGTGTTCGGTATGCAGACGCCTTAACAATGCTTTGTAGGTCAGTGCAGCCATAGACAAAAGGTGAAGGACGGCTGGATTAGGTTCTGTTTGATTAGACTGTAATGCAATAACGTGGCAATCTTTGCTCTTCTGAGAATCCAAACTAGATTTTAAAACAATTCCACTACTTTCAGGATTCAGGGCGGACGGCTTTTCTTGGTGTCAGTTTAGCTGATTACGCGATCTTGTCTGACTCGAATATTTATACGATACCGTAAATCATTTTAAAAACATCAATGTCTGCTCACACCTGTGTGTTTAAGTCCATTGAAACATTAATACTATAAAACTGTTCATTAATATTACTTATTCTATTTTACGTTAAAAAATCGTTCTTAGTATAATTTCCGTAATAAACGAATAAGCTTTTCTCCCCATGGATTGTATATATATATATATATATATATATACGCGCACGAGCACCGAACACACAGACATGGGGTACGTTTTCTTGTATTATAACAAATTAATAAAAATTTCAAATACAAGAATTGTTTTAATTATATTTTCTTTTACAGTTTTTCGCCAATAAAAGTATTAGCATCCTCATGAAAAACAATGATATAACAAAATGTTTTACAAAACATAAACCATATGTACTACAATTCAAACATATGTTTATTGTATATTTATAATTCTATGTAATTTTTGTCATGACATCAATGACCTTCTAAATAGTGTTTTGTTTTGATTTCACTTGAACCCACTTATTAATTCATTCGAGTTCAGCTCTATGTTTATAAATTTCTGTTTTATATACATTCATTTTTAATACTATGTTTATTTCTTTAATTAATTTCATTTTGTATATCAGGAGATCTGCGTCCATTATTGATACAATGTGTAACCAAATTTAATTTGTATAAGTTCGGTATATAATTTTGTTTAATTTTTGTAAAACATTTTGCTTTTCTCTAAGATGCTAATACATTTATTGGCGAAAAGCTTTGAAAAAAATATATAATTTAAGCAATTATTGTACAGTATTAAAAATATGTTGTTTCCTTCATATTTATAACTGATCTTTCGGAAACTGGTAATATTAATTATGAACGTTTATTTAAGAGCTTTCTCCTTCTGAAAAGCGAAAATAATTACGTTCGTATTAAAACCAACCGACATACAAAATGTATTTGCCTAAAATGTAACATGCTATGTAAGTATGTGTGTGGGTGAGAGAGAGAGAGAGAGAGAGAGAATATGAGAATTAATTGAAAATATACTGTTAGATCTCAAATTTAAGGATTATTTCGTGCTTGGGAATCTGAAAAAAACGAACTATAATTCCGGTTAAATATATCAGCCCCTCTGTAGGCAAATATTCTTCCTGCTGAATGTAAATAAATATTTACTTAATTGCAATTAAGATCAGCGTTGCTGATATTTCAATTGACAAGATTATTTTGTATTTCAGTTTTTGAAGTACGAGGCTCGTATTTCTTCATTTCTGAAACGAGCCTAGACCGATGGGAGTAAAGCTATAGAAAAATGACGTCACAATTTAGACGTTCTCCCCTTCAACTGGATGAATTGTTCGGAAGATTTCTGAAAGCGAAATTGCTGTTGATTAATGTTAACAGCCGATTTTGTCTAGAATTAGAGGTTGTGGTTAAATAATTTTCAAACACAATTTTCTATACATTCAGAATCATCTCCAATTTGAATATACTATGCATGGCATACACATTCTGAAACAGCTGTTTTTATTGCTCTCAGTTTATCTCAATCTCTCTATTGCGCATAATTAAGTAGGCCTATAACTAATTCAGTTTTTATGGGGGTTTTTGATAAATAATGGAATATATTTTTAATTATAAATATAAAAACAATTTGTAAAACAGTGCTTGTTTCAACCAATATTAAAAATATAAATGTATTTTTAAGTTGAAATGTACGTTGTATGGTCTAGGTTAATTTTTTCTCTGAAAAATAATAATGTTAATTTATTATACTAGAAATATTATCAATATTATTATTAAAAAATATTTGTGAATTGAAATCATCCTAAGGCCGGGAAAGGTCAAATACTTCTAACGTAAGGTCTAACCACACCCTGGTGGTCATTTTTTAGAGTAGGCTATAAAAATGTTTTTGCTGTATTTCTGATCATAAAATGTAAAAACTGTTACGTAAGAATATTTCTGTCTATTTATGTCTGGTTGCAAGCGTTTTTAAAGTGTTTGTTTGATTAATAGGGTTCGTAAAGTGTTTGTTTCAATAATAGTATTTGTAATATGTTTGTTTCTATAAAGTGTTTGTCTCCTTAATACGGTTTTAATATGTTTGTTTCGTTAATGGGGGGTTGTAAAGTGTTTGTTTCAATAATAGTATTTGTAATATGTTTGTTTCTATAAAGTGTTTGTCTCCTTAATATGGTTTTAATATGTTTGTTTCGTTAATGGGGGGTTGTAAAGTGTTTGTTTCAATAATAGTATTTGTAATATGTTTGTTTCTATAAAGTGTTTGTCTCCTTAATACGGTTTTAATATGTTTGTTTCGTTAATGGGGGGTTGTAAAGTGTTTTGTTAGTAAATTTATATTTATATACTAGACAAATAAGTAGGATTTGTAAAGAGTTAAGAAGGGTTTTCTTAATTCACACGTAGAACTACATAAACCCTTGATTGTTAGACCTACGATGATTCAATCATTTTAGCTCAACTCGCGGGACTTTCTAAAATGTAGCTCAACATATGCTTTTATAAAATAAAATTTATTCTCGATTCTTTTACTGAAAAAAGTACTTGACTAAATAAATAATCTAAAATATCCCGTTTTAACCAAGTTTTTGATTTATTTCTTAGTTGATTTTTCTTTAATGTTTATTTATTTATGCACAGCATGTATATGATACGAAAATAATCAACGTCATTACCACTTATGCATCCCAATTTTTTATTTCTCTATGTTGGAGGGATTGCTTCACTTAATAAATGTGCCACGGCACCCCACCACCAAATAACCCTCCTATTCGTAATCCGCCTCAAACACTTTATTTTATTGGAATATCGAGGACGAAGAAGAGTGCAGCGTTGACGTGTCGAAGTCACAACATCTGCATTGCCTTTGGCCAATTCGACTCGACAATCGATATCCCTAAACTTCCTTCAGACTCGTTTTGAAGAGAGTTTTTCATCGAAGACCGAACCACTCGTGATTCACAATTAGATGTATTTGTCTCGACATAAAAAAAATAACGAAACAAGTGAACAGAGCAGAGAGAATCAGCACGCGTGAAAACTGTCAAGACTTATTCGAAGTTTAAAGGTTTGACATTCTGAACAGTAATTGGGTGCTGAAAATGGAGTTATACCAAGATTTCAATTCCTCACTTTTTTTTACGGATTAAATCTGGTATTTTAAAAATAAATCAATAAAGTTCCACTATTAAACATATTTAAAACTGTTATATTTATTTAAACATATAGTTCAATGCTTTTTCGTGTTGTGATATGCAAACGACTGCTCAAATCATAACAAGCTATCCCGGCAGGATATAGTTAAATTCCACAATAATTTGTAAAATAAGGGAGATTTCAGGTCAAGAAAAAAACATAATATACAAATAAGAGGTGAAAAATAAAAATAATAATCGAAAAACAAGAGAAACAACAATAAATTATTGTTACCTAGACGAAAATATAGGTTATATGTGCATCTGTGTATGTGCATTCTCGTGTATTTTTATTTCACAAGAAATAAAAAATAAGGGATATTTATTCAACGGAAATAGGTAATCACTACTGTATATCGTAACAATGAGCTGCCCAAACACAAGACCCCTTGGGAATGGGAAAACGCTCAAGTATCCGCCCCATTGTTAACATTAACTGCTTCCCTATCGTTCTCTCCACGTAGATAAAACAAAACACACAAACAAAGTCTAACGCCAATTCACTTCTAATATAATTTATTACCTACATTTAAGTATTTATTGTTTTTTCTTTATCTTTAAGATTTTAAATATTTGATTAAGGTGATTAGATATAACCTCTTCCACTGAGGATTGATGAAGGATTATGTTGTTACGTGTCAGGATCGAATAGCTGACGTAAATTTAATTTAATGAAGCAACCAGTACGAAGGATAGGAGTGGGTAGAATTGGGGTGGAGACATGGTAGCCCTGGTAGGTAATATAAGGGGAGACCCGCTTACTTCAAGTATAACCTCCTCCACTGAGGATTGATGAAGGATTATGTTGTTACGTGTCAGGATCGCCTAGCTGACGTAAATTTAATTTAATGAAGCAACCAGTACGAAGGATAGGAGTGGGTAGAATTGGGGTAGAGACATGGTAGCCTGGTAGGTAATATAAGGGGAGACCCGCTTACTTCAAGTAGATATAACCTCTTCCACTGAGGATTGATGAAGGATTATGGTGTTACGTGTCAGGATCGCCTAGCTGACCTATATTTAATTTAATGAAGCAACCACTACGAAGGATAGGAGTGGGTAGAATTGGGGTAGAGACATGGTAGCCCTGGTAGGTAATATAAGGGGAGACCCGCTTACTTCAAGTAGATATAACCTCCTCTACTGAGGATTGATGAAAGATTATGTTGTTACGTATCAGGATTGCCTAGCTGACGTAAATTTGATTTAATGAAGCAACCAGTACGAAGGATAGGAGTGGGTAGAATTGGGGTAAAGACATGGTAGCCCTGGTAGGTAATATAAGGGGAGACCCGCTTACTACAAGTAGATATAAACTTTAATGGGTCCATAAGAAAGTGTCTATTATTTATTTATTTATTTATTATTTTTTTTGTACTTCAAGGCGACCAACCAGTATGACTTTGAAGAATAGTAACGAGTTATAAGTAAAGTTGATATAGAGGCATAGAAACCTCTTGTAGAGGATATAAGGGGATCAAGGCAAACGATGACAAAGTAAAATGTCTAGTTTTTTAAATTTTTTTGTACTTCAAGGTGATTAACCAGCATGGCTATCATCACCTAGGAAAGATAGGAACGGATTGTGAATACAGGGAGAATTGGGATAGAGAAATAGAAACCCCTTATAAAGGGAATTGGGATATCAAGTGCGTACGCGCGTAAATGAAATAGATCTAATGCCTATTGAAGACGTTACCTTGCGTACTTAGACCTATTCTGAACGGAAATGAAGAGTGGTGTCTACCCGCAACGTCACCGCGAAGGAAGGAGAGATGAAGGGTAACTAGAATAAGAGCAGGACTAGGGTAGACATGACGAATCTAGTACTGGTATGGAGATTTATCTCTCCCATGGGTAGCTGCTTATCTGGAGTAGATCTGTTTACTAATGGGCTTTAAGAGTGGTGTCTACCCGCAACGTCACCGCGAAGGAATGTGAGATGAAGGGTAACTAGAATAAGAGTAGGCCTAGGGTAGACATGACGAATCTAGTACTGGTATGGAGATTTATCTCTCCCATGGGTAGCTGCTTATCTGGAGTAGATCTGTTTACTAATGGGCTTTAAGAGTGGTGTCTACCCGCGCATATTTTGCGGCACCCAATACTTCGATTTTAATCTTCAGTAGGGTTGTCCAGGGATACAAAATAAACTATCTGTAAAATATTCTCAAAAACATCACCCGACAGTAGAATTTTAAGTTTGTTTTTTCAGGAAATATACTGCAAATAATATGTAGAGTAAAGATGAAAACTGAAATTTTCAAATTGATTTAAAATTCTCTAAGACAACTACAATTATGCAAAACGTTATCAACAGTCACGCATCGTATTACAATACTTAACAAAAACTGTAACGACGTAAACAAAAAACAACATAATATAATCAACCCCTGTCTTTACAACGTATTTACGTCTTCACGTCGTAGCCTATAACAAGACCGGACTATATCACCGAAAGCATTTTAGGACGAAGGAAGTGTTTAAAAATAGCAACCACGTGTACTGATTGTGTTTATTCATCTTCTAAAACCGGACCACGTGAATAGTAAAATATCCTAAAGTTTGTAAACTGTGCCCGTCATATCGCACTCGTATCACAAGTATCGAGCAATCGTGTGACAAGAGTTAGAGAGTCATTCTCCATCACAGCATTTACATCAGGTCGTTATAAGGAAATACAGCGGGTAGAAACAGTAACTCTGGATCGATGCAAGTCTCTCGTACGTCGTCTTTGGACAAATAGAGAATGCAAAAGTAGGTGAAATTCCAGAGGAAGGCAGATATGACGTAAGTTCAAAGACATTGCATATTTCAAAGCAGCTGTATGTTAGCGTCGTCTCACCAAATGTAAAGCGACTCCTACCGGAATTTAAACTTTATGTATTGGAGTAAACCCCATCGTTAACAGTTAGCTTGCATTATATTTGTAAAAAAATACTCTTAATATGTTATGGTCAACTGTTAGCTTACATTAAATCATTACGACCTTTGTGCTATAGTTGACTGTTAGCTTACATTATTTTTATAAAATCAATACAGACATTATATTAACTTTAATACAGAAAAAAAACAGTAAAATTAGTAAAACCTACCACTGACACCTCAAAATTTAAAAATATCAGAAAAATAAAATAACTACAATTTAGAAATAGAAACTAAAGTTTATGTAGTAGAGATCTTTATAAAACGGAGCATTAGGCTGTACTTCATTAAAATATAGCTTAATCACAATACAGCTGATAAATATCCGCATAAGGTAGGTTTTGTTGTAGAAATAATAAGTATTTACCGAACCAAGACTAATCGGTTCTATCTTGTGTCGGGACACACTAATAAGATGTGTCGAGTCTCAATGTTGTGACATTTACACTGAACAAATCACGTGATGTATGCGTGTTGTATTTACGGCGGAATTTTAAAGCTATTCTACACATCAACCGGCTAGCTTACGTTCACAAACGTATTTATTATTTTCCTTATAAGACCTATCATAATTAGATACTTGGTGAGTAGCTATATTGTAATATAGCTACATTTTAGCTATATTGTAATATAGCTACATTTTACTACAAAGATCTGTTTTTGAGTGTGTAACTATAGAATGCTACTTTGTTTTTTATTTGAAATGTTTCAATTCCGTGGTGACAGTTATATTAATTTTCCTGTGTTCCTGAAAGCTTTTACACAGTCAGGTTGAAGAGCCAGGTTTAAAAATAAATTACCTAAAACTTAACCTAGGCAATAAAGTTATATAGTAAATTCCATTTAGTTTTCACTATCACCATACCGTTGCGATTCTTCGCAGAGCTTGATTTTATTCATTTTACGGCTAATATTTCGTTATCTCACGAGGGGCGGAACTTAACAGAACCACCAGATCGAGATGACGTGAAACCACGTGACATGAAATTTTCTTTATAATGCAGGTAATTAAATTTTCAACTCTTGCATCTGTTAACTATAAAAGAATGACAGCAGCAAGAGCTCACGCAAAACAATCTATTGTATTACTTTAAATGCAAATTAATTTATTACTAAGAAAATCTAAATTTTTAAATGTTCCAAAATTCAAGTCGTATATTGCCTGCATGGATTGTCTTTTATAAAATATTATATTATAAATTCCATTTTATTTCAAACGCACTACATCACTAAAGCTGCCATTTTGTTCAACAGTATATCTCAGTTCGAATATCAATTCCGTAACGCCAAGTATGGGGTATGTAACTCCCAGTATGGGGTCCAAATCTCCTAGTATGCGGCTCTAACTTCTAGTATGGTGCTGTAACGCCAAGTGTGGAGGCTGTAACTTATAGTATGGTGCTGTAACGCCAAGTGTATGGGCTGTAACTCCCAGTATGGAGTCCGTATCTCTCAGTATGAGGATGTAACACCAAGTGTGGAGGCTGTAACTTCTAGTATGGTGCTGTAACGCCAAGTGTATGGGCTGTAACTCCCAGTATGGAGTCCGTATCTCTCAGAATGAGGATGTAACACCAAGTGTGGAGGCTGTAAATTCTAGTATGGTGCTGTAACGCCAAGTGTATGGGCTGTAACTCCCAGTATGGAGTCCGTATCTCTCAGTATGAGGATGTAACGCCAAGTGTGGGGGCTGTAACTTCTAGTATGGTGCTGTAACGCCAAGTGTATGGGCTGTAACTCCCAGTATGGAGTCCGTATCTCTCAGTATGAGGATGTAACACCAAGTGTGGAGGCTGTAAATTCTAGTATGGTGCTGTAACGCCAAGTGTATGGGCTGTAACTCCCAGTATGGAGTCCGTATCTCTCAGTATGAGGATGTAACACCAAGTGTGGAGGCTGTAAATTCTAGTATGGTGCTGTAACGCCAAGTGTGGGGGCTGTAATTCCCAGTATGGGGTCCGTATCTCCTAGTATGGTGCTGTAACGCCAAGTGTATGGTCTGTAACTCCCAGTATGGAGTTAGTATCTCCCAGTATGGGGCTGTAACGTCTAGTATGGTGCTTTAACACTAAGTGTGGGGCTGTAACTTTTAGTATGGTGCTGTAAGGCCAGGTGTATGGGCTGTAACTCCCAGTATGGAGTCTGTATCTCCCAGTATGGGGCTGTAACGTCTAGTATGGTGCTTTAACACTAAGTGTGGGGCTGTAACTTTTAGTATGGTGCTGTAAAGCCAGGTGTATGGGCTGTAACTCCCAGTATGGAGTCTGTATCTCCCAGTATGGGGCTGTAACACCAAGTGTGGTGGCTGTAACTTCTAGTATGGTGCTGTAACGCCAAGTGTATGGGATGTAACTGCCAGTATGGAGTCCGTATCTCCCAGTATGGGGCTGCAACACCAAGTGTGGTGGCTGTAACTTCTAGTATGGTGCTGTAACGTCAGGTGTATGGGCTGTAACCCCCAGTATGGGGTCCGTATCTCCCAGTATGGGGCTGTAACTTCTAGTATGGTGCTGTAACGCCAAATGTGGGGGCTGTAATTCCCAGTATGGGGTCCGTATCTCCTAGTATGGTGCTGTAACGCCAAGTGTATGGTCTGTAACTCCCAGTATGGGGTTAGTATCTCCCAGTATGGGGCTGTAACACCAAGTGTGGTGGCTGTAACTTCTAGTATGGTGCTGTAACGCCAAGTGTGGGGTCTATAACTCCCAGTATGGGG
>JBAIZL010000006.1:81745897-81750897 GCA_036971475.1 Prosapia bicincta | reverse complement strand
GGTACTGTAATCAAAAGCACGTTATTGTACCATTTACAACCCTTACAGTCATCACTTACACAGAAATAATACCAAACTTTCTACAGTTGGGCATTTTTCCTGAAGTAACACAACGAGGCGACACGGAGGAAAGGTGTTTTAGAATGAAACAATGTTGATACTGTTTTGTTTAAGGCGATTAGGCGTTATAACTATTATCCCCCATGCAGAACAGGAAAGGATTGGGAGACACGATACCTCCTTCTATAGCATATAAGAAAAACATTTTGTGTGGGGCTAGATTAATGAATTATATTGCTCACCATATAATTCAACATATAACATAAAATGTTTAGAGCTTACAAAAAACAAGAAATACAAGAAATTATTTTCACGGTGTAAAGGATAAACTTCAGAAAAAACTTTTATTAAAATTCTATCTCCTATTTAATGTAGACCTACCCTGTTACCAAATACTGAATAACAGCTACCTCTTCCCTCATGATATATCCCAATTAACTATCTTAACATGGAAGATGGCACCTGATAAAACATTTTTAATTTTAAAAGGATTGATAATAAGGCCTGATATATTCGTTAGGATTCTCATAAATAAGAGTATAATACTCAATCTTACCACACAATGCTTTAAAGAGGGAGGATCGCCTGAAATACTCTTTTAATTCCCCTGAGCGAGATATAACTCCTGTTAAGCCATAAACTGTTTCTAACTCTCCTATGAGAGAGGATGTGGCATCATATACTCTTTTCAATTCTTCAAAGAAAGAGGAGAACCCCCTATATACCTTTTAATTCTCCAAAGAGGGAGGAACCCCTGATATACTCTTTTTAATTCCCCTGAGCGGAATATGACTCCTGATATGCCCTACAGGCTACTGTTTTTAACTCTCCTAAGAGAGAGGATGTGACTTCATATACTCTTTTCAATTCTTCAAAGAAAGAGGAGAACCCCCTATATACCTTTTAATTCTCCAAAGAGGGAGGGTCCCCTGATATACTCTTTTTAATTCCCCTGAGCGGAATATGACTCCTGATATGCCCTACAGGCTACTGTTTTTAACTCTCCTAAGAGAGAGGATGTGACTTCATATACTCTTTTCAATTCTTCAAAGAAAGAGGAGACCCCCAATATACCTTTTTAATCCTCCAAAGGGATAGCGCCTGACATATCTTATTTTAATTCCCTTATATGGAATATAACACCTAATATACTACAACCCTCTTAAGAACGAGAATGGCGCTTGAAATACTCTTTTTAATTCTTCTAAAAGAGAGGATAACGCGTGATATATTGTTTCTAATTCTGTTGAGAGGAAGGATGACTCTTGATATACTCTTTTAATTCTCCTAAGAGGAAAGATAATTTGATATATTCTTTTTAATTCTCATAAGAGGAACGGTAATTCCTGGTATAATCTTCTTAAAGAGGGAGGATAATAACGCTTGATATACTCGTTTTAGCACTTCTAAGAAAGAGGATACCGCCCGATACACCCTTCTAAGTCCACTTGGAGGCGGATAAATGATATTCTTCCCAGGACTCGCTGTTACAGAATGCATGTAAGGGCTCATAAAAAGCTGAGACCTTTTGTGATGCAGTGTTAATACAAAATGGAGGAACGCCGTGATGATAATAATGCGGGGATAGTTATACACAGCATAAAACAGTAGAAAGCTGTAGTACTTGGGTTACGCTGTCAGAAGATCAAAAAGGAGCCGCTTCGGATAATAACGGAGGTAAAAATACAGGAGCGAAGAATTGTTGGCTGACGTATAATCATCTGGTTGTAGAATGTACGTGGATCGTGTGTCTGTGGTGGCGACGAGTTTCCGATCCGCCGTCAAGGCCCAAAACGAATTATAGCATCCGGCTCGGAAATAAAATTATGTTCCCTCTGTTACACCGCATCATGCGCCACGTTTATAAACCACATAATAAAACATAGCTTCAATACGTTTTGAACTAGTAGACTATTTTGAAGTAACGAAAAACAGTTTGTATATGCGCACGCACGAATTTGAAGAGGTTAGAGTTCAAAGCTAGAATGCCTTCACCCACCTACTCGTAATGTAATAAGTGAAATTCTTGTAACACACTTCAAATAACAATAGAACTAACGCGTTTAAGTCCAACGAAACAGAGGCAAATTTAGGCACAGAGGGAATAAACGACGGAATAGCGGGAAGATACCTCTTTTCATCCTGGTTGACAGCATGTCTACTTCGAGTGCAAGCCTTTGAACATGAGGTTAATAGTGGGGATAATTACGTCGTCACCTCAGTCCTACCTAATTCCGTTTATCTTACAAGACGTGAAGTGCTAAACGATTCCCTGCACCTGAGATGTCACAATATTACCCCAATATCCCGTAAGTTTAAAGTTTCTACCTTAACACTACCCATGATTACAATCCTTTCCAATCTTCTATCTGTTGGCGGATCGCTTTAAAACTACAAAATGACCAAAGTAACAGACGCTACAAATACCTTCGTAAGATGCGCAAATTTTCTCTCTCTATGAACTCTAGTAAGACTTTTACCTGAAACAAATTAAAAACAAAACGTCAGTTTTTTAACACAGAATTTGTTGTTAAATTGAATGTATATTATTAATGACGGAAATACAACAAAGACGTATTTAATTTAAGAAATTTATCTCTAAAATATATTGACTATTCTGTAATGTTTCGATATTAAATCGTATTTTTAGACACAAAACTATTTACTAACTCATGATCTTTGTTTAGAGAAAAACATACGAAAGGAACATAATAATGATTAAAATGATTTTTAAAAAGTTTATAACAAAATATTCAGCGCACTGGAAATACTGCAGTTTTGCACGTCAGAAAGACATCTTCTCAATAAACAAAAAATTAATAAATAAGAAACACATATTTAAACAATTTTTAAAAATACACTCAACAAAATAAGGTTTTAGTAAAAAAAATATAGTAAAACGCTTCTTTACGACAATCCTTGTTTTGGCTTTGAACTGTTTTTAAATTACAGATAAATATTAAATCGACAGAACAATAAACAATTAACAATAGAATCGAATTTTAAAATAGATAAAAGACAATATAAATATGTCGTTAAACAGGTATTCCCGTAACACATAGAAAACAAACTTTAAAACAAGTTTTAAGCTTGACTGTAAAATCAAGTGAAAGTAATGACGGTCTCGGGATCTCGACCTTGAGACGGTCACTACAAGGTCAGTTGCTCCAGCTGACTGTCATGTGACGACTGACCATGTGGCATTCCACACTCGGCTTCATGTGTAATGTATATTAATACTATGTATAAAAATGGTTTTTATAGACAGTACTAATAAAAAGTTTATATAACGGGGAGATGGGCTTCAAAATTAGATTTGTTCTTAAAGTATTTACATTAAAAAAAGAAGTTAGTAATGAAGAAAAGTCAAGTAAAATTGTTCCAATATTTGAATTTATTGAAGTGTTATAAAACGATTTGGCGTATTTTTTTAAAATAATACATGTATAAAACACATTTATAAATAAATAAATAAATATATATATATATATATATATATATATATATATATATATATATATATATATTAATACTATGATTGCCTGCCGAAAATTGACCACTTCTAATATGTTATAAAATAGATACTTTTCAAGTTTCACAAATTTAGTTGCCAAAGAAACGATTTGGTCTGCATAAGGGGCGATTGGAATTGAGTGATAAAAAAAAGATATTTTATGGAAATAGTTAACTTATTTTGTAGAGACTAAAAAATCAGTTTACAGTTTTGTGAATTGTTTTAATATTACTTGATACCATCTTTAAGTTAACCTACTAATTCCCATTTATATACTTTAATATGCATTACAGGAAAGGAACCGTAGTAGCACTTACGTTTTGTTCAATATGGTCAGTCGTCTCAAGAAATGTGTCAAATTCTCAACTTCCGAAACGGCAGTCCTCATTTAACAAAAAAAGTGTTACTATAACCAAGTCAAACAAAAATAAGTTCTATTTTAGGAAAGTGAAACTAAAGTAAGAGATAATATAGGCAAGTGAAACTAAAGTAAGTGATAATATAGGCAAGTGAAATTAAGTAAGTGATAATATAGGCAAGTGAAACTAAAGTAAGTGATTATATAGGCAAGTGAAACTAAAGTAAGCGATTATAAAGGCAAGTGAAACTAAAATAATTGATAATATATGCAAGTGAAATTTAATAAGTGATAATATAGGCAAGTGAAACTAAAGTAAGTGAAAATATAGGCAAGCAATACTAAAGAAAGTGATATTATAGGCAAGTGAAACTAAAATAATTGGTAATATAGGCAAGTGAAATTAAGTAAGTGATAATACAGGCAAGTGAAATTAAAGTAAGTGATAATATAGGCAAGTGAAATTAAAGTAAGTGATAATACAGGCAAGTGAAATTATAGTAAGTGATAATATAGGCAAGCGAAACTGATGTTAGTGATAATATAGTCAAGTGAAACTAAAGTAAGTGATGATATAGGCAAGTGAAAGTAGTAGTAAGTGCTACTATAGGAAAGTGAAACAAAATTTAAGTTTATAGAGACAAATGAATTAAAAGGAAGTTCTATTTTAGGCAAGGTAAACAAAAAGTAAGTTCTACCATAGACATAAGAAATAAAATGTATATTACACTACAGGGACGTAAAACAAAAGTAGTGCTACTATAGACAAATAAAACAAAAGTAAATAATATTTCAGGCAAGTGTCACAAAAAATAAATGTTAACGGGTAACTTGAGTTTAAATTGGAATATGAAAAAGTTAAATTGAGTCGTTATTAAAATAATTGAGATTGAAGTGGTTCAAGGTTATAAAGTTATAACTAAATTAAAAATACAAACAATTAATGGGTTTAAAAAAGTGTAGTTAGGCCACACTCCTGAGGTAAACCACTCTTTACCGGGGTCACATAAAAGTGCTTGCTCCAAACAGTTAGACAAGTCGAATTTCTTCCAGCTTACCAGATAATCC
>JBAIZL010000006.1:81720897-81740897 GCA_036971475.1 Prosapia bicincta | reverse complement strand
CCCTTTAATCCCTAGATTTGATTCTAGGTAATCTTTTCACACTCCGAGACCATCTGGAAGGTAAAATCACACACTTAAAACACTCTTACTACTGACGTCACCTCTGTGCAATTCCAGGCGCCCTGCTAGCGTCGCACCGGGGTGACATTGTACGGGTTCGGCATTTATGAATCAGTCTACTAATAGCGTTCGACAGAAAACCATGTTTTGTCAGCGTGTGTGAACATATAGTGAAGCCTTGCGAGCTAGTCAGTTTTCATTTGTGCGGTTTTTCTCCTGTCAAATTCGTTTGTTTTCCGTTCCATTTATCTTTTCATTTTCCCATCGTTTTTCAATTAATGTTTTTGATTTATTTTAATTATGTCAGTTTTATGAGCTAGCTTCGCATAGGAAGCTAGATAGGGATCGAGAAAGTAAGTTAGATTCTGAACACCAGTCTTCAAGGGAGAACGCGTCTAGTGCTAGTGGTGGAGAAGGTACAATAACCGCTTTGGCAGGCTTCAACTACTGGCCTCAAAAGCTTTCATTTTAAGAAAGAAAACAAAACCAACTGAAAACAAACCAATAGGCAGATTTGATCTTTTGTTTGATCGCGTAACATGCGGTGCTAGTATAAGGGAAACCAACAATAAAGCCCAAAACTGTTTTCTTCTCGTATAACTAAGTAGAAATGTCTCACTACAGAAAAATTTATAGTTGTTGGTCTTTTGTTACATACACGCACTATAAAACTAAAAGGGCTAGAAGGTATTGGAAGACCCATTATCTTTTGAACATCCCATGTTTTAGGACATATATGAGTAGAGGTTCTACTTTTTTCGTAATAATAGATATGGGTATTAGTAGTTTATGGATAATATATACTTTATAGTAAATTTAATGAATAGTCGATGAGAGCTATTCGGAAATTCGTTCGCGGTCGTTGACGTCGCACCCGAGCAACATTGCGATAAAATGCATTTTGTACTTTGAAATCGACTAATAAGGCCATTTCTACTATATATATAATCCATTTACTTTGTCTTGGTAAGTTTTCGCATGCAAACAAATTACAGCTATATCTAAGACCTAACCAATATACTCATAGCAGTGAATGTGTTTAAATTTCACTGGGGCTACCGGGGATCGAACCTAGGACCTTAGGTTTAAAAAAGTGCTCCATGTATTACGTAAACGATACTACTTTCAAGTAGCAAAACGACTAGAGAGAATAAAATAAAGAAACAGGAACTTCAGTTGCCCAAAAACCTATCTCTAAACATTACAACTATCAGCTGTATGAAGTTTAAAATGACATTTCTACTTAAATTCTTTCCGGTAAATCCAAATCACTTTATATAACTAAATTAACACCTTTCTCATTTCCAATGTAATTGACCTTGGCTGCCAGTTCCCACTGCGACTCACATTACGTTATTAAATATGTCCTTTCTAGAATTACTCGTTCTATATCTTTCCTCATTCCACACATAGCTAACAGCAACCTTGAAACCAAAGTATAGGTTACGCCACTCCTTTCCCCCTTTTGTTTTATAAATTTCTCTGACAGTCTAGTTACGATTCGAGAGCAAGTCGTAAACGTGGTTGAAGGAAAACAGCTGTTCTTGGGTGCCATATTTTACTTCTCCCATCGAATGTGTGTGTGTGTGTGTGTGTGTGTGTGTGTGTGTGTGTGTGTGTGTGTGTGTGTGTGTGTGATTTTAGGCGAAAAGCCAAATGTGGTTATCATCGCCTTTAGCAAAACTTTGTGAGTGTCGCTATTATATTTGTGTGTATGAAGTCTATATATTATGCTGTGCATTATTGTATTATTATTATTATTATACTCTAATAAGAAGTCAAGTTCTTTATTTCAGGTTTTAGGAAATTTCAAAGAGCGTCATTGCATGATACTCGTAATATATATTAACATAGAAATAATAATTTTATTTGTTAAAATTTAAAAATTTCCCAAATGTAACTGCATCTCGAATGTAACTACAAGCAATGTTTACACGTCATGCCGTAAAAAAACAATTGCTTAAAAACATTTATTTATCTTCTTTTCAACTAACAAAACAATCGTCCATTATTTGCACCGATAATGCGTTGGCCTCTAAACTGTCACCCGCTTCAACATGTGTTTGCAATTGATTTAATGCGAAATGAAATTCCATACCAGTCTGAGTATGGCGGGACTCTAAAACCGCAATGGCGGAAACTCGGGCCAGATTATTAGTCAAAGCTTTGTGATTTACGACCGCTCTAATTGAAAAGCGACACGATCATTGACGGTGTAGATCATGGTGTTTACCTCCGCGCGCCATTTTGGCTGTCCAAATCGTGGATAATCGGACACACGACAGTTTCGTAGGCTTAGTAAAAATTCAATGTGACGTCATTTTCGTTCGTAATCGTGCTCATTAGATGAATTATTTAGCCAAAAACAGTTTCCATATACAAAGCTTTGACAAAATTTACTATGGTATCAATAAGATTTGTTTTCGTGAAAAACTGTTTTTAGAATTCAAATTACAAATTAATTTTTTCAAACAAAAATTATTTTATTTAAAAAAATACAATAATGAAATGAATCTGACATCTTATCAATTCAGACTCTGACGAGTAACATAACTAGACACATATTTAATCCAATGTAATGATTCCGCCGATGGTTTAGCCGTTTGCCAATTTCCATAAGGGCTTCTCAAGTTATTGTAATAATTTCATAGATTATTAAAGTGGTTAATTAGGGATTGTTAAAGACATTCCCTCAAAGATCTTGGGAATGGTTATGAGGAAACGAAAAAGCCAAACTGTTTCAGATTTTTGGAGATGACTACTTAGACTATATGAGTATATTATTTTCCGTGAGCTATTACACAAAATCATGGTTATATTACATTATTATTGAATAAAAAAATAACACTAAGTCGAATAAATAAGCTATTTCATTACGAATTTTCTATTAAAATTATAAAAATTCTAAATACTCAAAGATTTTATAAAATCAAATAAAAACCATACAAAATAATATCCCCCCCGCAAGATTAGTCTTACACATTTTCTCGAACTTTAACAATGCGTTTGAATTAATTATTTTAGAATAAGCATCTATATCTAACTAGAATGTGCAGACCAAATTTTTAAAAAATTTCGAAAACTTAATAGAACGCAATAACCAATATGTTTTTGAAAAAAATAGAGTAACAAAGCTCTATTTTATATACTTCTATGAAATAATAGGTTATATATATATATATATATACACATACAGTGTGTGTGTGTGTGTGTGTGTGTGTGTGTGTGTTTGTGTGTGTGTTTGTGTGTGTGTGTGTGTGTGTGTGTGTGTGTGTGTGTGTTTGTTGCTGCGGCCAAACCTGGCACCCTTCTCAGGGAAGATGTTCCCGATTTTCACGTTCTTCACCCTACCAACAACGTGACCACATTTACGCGTTTTCCGTGTAAGCTGTACCTGGTGATGATGGACATTCCAGGGCCGAAACGCGCCGCTTACGCGCCAGATTAACCGCGGTCACAATATGATCCCACTCGACTTACCATATCCTATTACCTGTGGTGTGTCGAGCATGATCTGCCAGTGGTTAAATCCTTGGACTTTTAAAACCAACCAAAATGTTCACTAAACTCATTTATGTGATAATATATACCTTATACATTTTTGTTTAACTGTAAATTTTTATTACTTTCCTATTGCAAGAGTATTTCTAAAGAATCTTTTCTCTAGTTTAGTGGAATTATTTAATTTTACTCTTGTTGCTGGTTGGAAAAATTACAGAAATTTTATTTAGTTGATTTACCACACGATAGTTATAATAATTTCCAACATTTTTTGCTCCAAATTGTTTTAATTAAATGAAAGTTGCAATATAAATTAAAATTTGCTTTTCCAAAATATTATACAATTCTTTATTATACATTTAATTACATTTAAATTTAATTTACTATACAAATTGCATAAAATACCAATGGATAATGAAAATAAAATTTGAGAGAAAAACATTATTTATAAATAGGAATGGAGAATGGTTATAAAAAGAAAACTGTACATAAACATAATCATAATACTAAAAAAACAACATATTGATTTAATTTTCAAAAATAATGATAATAAAACAATACGGACATCATTTATATTTACTGGAAATGAAATATATTTGCACATAAAACTAATACTAAATTAATAAATATAATGAATAATAATAATAAAATTATTAATACGGATGAAAAAACGGTGTAAATAAATTATAATGTCATTACTGTAATAACGTTAATATTGGGCAAACTAAGAAAAAACTTAAAGAGCATTTTAATGCTTGTGAAAAACCAGACATATAAATCAAATTTTGCTAATCGTAGTATCAATAATAATCATATATTTTCTAATGCAGATAATATGATACTTTTAAAAGAAATTAACAAAGACTTAAGAATGAATATTGATGAAGGTGAATATTAATGAAATATATAAATATAATATTAATAACAAATTGATAATAAACAAATATAAATGGAATCATAATATGATACTATATTCAATGTTTGTTTGTTAAGCAAATTAATAAATTTGACAATATTGTAATAAATTTGGCAACACTGTTTGTATTATCTAGTTAACACTTGTTTGGTTGATATTCTTTATTATTCCTGATGATGTTGGTACTGTTAGCAAACGAAAGGTTTTGAGTTGTATAATTCAATAAATTATTCTTATATTTGTATTTCTCTTATATTTTTCATTGATATACAAGAATACATACATTATATATATATGCATACACATGAACTCTTACATTTTTATGTAAACAGCTAATCTCTGTACCTCGTAAAAGATTACATTGCTGTAAAATTATTACTACCCATAAATTTTACTTTCTAAATTTGAAATTTTCTAAATTTAAATTTCTAAATTTTATCATACCAATAGCATAAAAAAATTCAGGGAAAATATTTATATAAATTATACCATCGTATTCTAGATACACTCTTGAGAATATAAACACTGAAACATCAGCTGTCACTATAGAGATTAGTCAAGGATCAGATATATGGCTCGTGGTTGTGGTATTTAAGTACATTTTTATATTTACAAACTCCAGAATGTGTTCTTAACAAAGTAGTTTATTTAAATAGGAATACTTCTTAGTACTGCTAAATTTTAATACAGAATAAAATAATGTTAAAAATAGAAATATTGTAAAGTTTTCAACTTCTTTATTAATTCTTCACAATTCACGATCTTCAAACAGGCAACGGGACTGCCGAAACATTCGTTGTCACTGAGACGGATAGAAGAATGCTTTGTTATAATGGACAACTTTACACCCCATTTACGGTGACGAGTAGTAAAGAATTCTTCACGGAAATTCTTTAGGAGTGTTAAAAGTAATTTATGTGTCTTTATAACTAAATTCTCGTTCAAATAATCTCGAATAAAGAAGAAACCTCAAAGCGACTAAACATCTGACTAAAAATATTAATTAGTCCCGGATATAATATTTTTTAAAATAAATTCGTTTTAATATGTATACTCTGCAGAACATAATGTGACTAAAAATGTGAAACATTTTGAAATGCTTCTAATTCAGATAACGATAATTCATGATTATTTGATATATATATATATATATATATATATATATATATATATATATATATGTATATGTATATATATATATATATATATAAATATATATATATTTATATATATATATATATATATATATATATATATATATATATAAAGAACAAAAGTCAAAATACAAATACAAATGCTGAATTGTTTAATATTCCTGATGATGTTGGTACTGTTAGCCAACGAAAAGCTTTGAATTGTAAATTCAAATATAATTCTTGTATTTGTATTTTGACTTTTGTTCTTTATTAATACACAAGAAAACATATTGCGATATATATATATATATATATATATATATATATATATATATATATATAAAATAGTTTTCTTGTTTAATAATTTAAAACAACATAGGTTATTCAAATACAAGAATATTTATTAATTTATATCCAAAGCTTTTCGTTGGTAAACAGTACCAACATCATCAGGAATGAAAATTACAATAATCTTTGAATAGCTTTGAATATAAATTAATAAATATTTCTGTATTTGAATAACCTATGTTGTTTTAATATATATATATATATATATATATATAGAGGGTCACACACCTACATTGTTTTCTTCATAACAATAAAGAAACAAAACTTCTCTGTTACTAGCTTGAAATTTGCTATTTTTAATAATGCTAGTCCCATACAAAGTGTTTACAAAGTGGTGATTTAGTGGTCATGAGGTGGTGTCCTCCTTTTTTCGTAATTTTAATCGAAAGTAAGTCCACATCATCTGATAGGAATATAACTATACTATAGAGGGAGTCGTGAACTATCATTGGAAGAGGAAGACCAAGTCATGACTCTGTTAAGGACTCTACTCTCTTTAAGGTTAATACGTAATGAATTTATAGATTTCGAAACAAAGTATTTCCAGGCTTAAAGTTTAGAAGTGTGTTTCTTTTGCTGGGCGGCGAGTGTGACACGAGTTAGAGAGCAAGTGCAAACATCGTCTACTCTTTAAACGCATGAATAGAAGGATTTGGAGTTTATCGGATTGTATCACGGATCGACTTTATTTGTATCTGTTCATCGATAAGTTCGTGATCAATATTATGTCGACATGTTTCTCACATACATTCACTTACCATTTTTATATAATTTTGTAAATGTGTAATATAATTTATTTCAGGATTTTATAACAGAATGAGAAATATTATTAATAAAACTATATGAAAGAGAAAAACGTACCTAAATAAATACCTAAAACCTAAATAAAAAGTAAAGACTAATAAATTTTATGTGGATCAAATAAAGTAAAATTCAAGAAGTTAATGAATGTATAGAAACAAACATAAATAAATGAACCTATGTAACAGTTAATGGTGCAAGGTCTGCGTTTGAACATAAATATAGCTATAAGAAGTATGCTCGCAAAGACTGCTAGGTACCGACTAAGACGGGTTCATATGGAACGCATAAGCCACAAGAAGAAGTCGATGCTGCAGTCGCCGAAAGTGATCGTCGTAATGATGGGAGCGTTGGACCATTACTCCGGATAGCATAAAGATCACTAAGCCGTTGGCGTTGTCGTCAAGCCTAGCGTTACTGTTAAGGAACAGAGGTACAGACATGGTTCTGATAGGAGCAAATAGACGCAGAGCCCCGTTGTGAGAGTGCAACATTATTGCCGCAGGAAACCTGTCCCGGAGAGAGTTGAAGAAACAATGACAAAGTATTTACTCCGGGAACAACTGGGACTCCTTTATGTTTTAGCCAGAAGATCAAACATAACGACTTGAATAAACCGAATTATTCATCACTCGGGGACAAGGCCTGCTAAAATCGTTGCCAGTTCAGCGACCATTGGATAGAAGAGGAGAAGCAGAGGTAGATGTGGCCCTGGAGAAACGACAGTTGTTGTTGACTGAGTCCCCAAAGGTGTTCATCAGAGCTAAAATTACGAAAAAAGGAGGACACCACCTCATGACCACTAAATCACCACTTTGTAAACATTTTGTATGGGACTAGTATTATTAAAAATAACAAATTACAAGCTAGTAACAGAGAAGTTGAGTTTCTTTATTGTTATGAAGTAAGTAATAACCTTCCATGAATCGTTACTCAACAAAAAAAATGTTTACTCTGGCTTGATTGCAACGTGATTAGAAATGTAAACAATGTAATACTGTGGTAAAGTTTAAAATCCAAACCCAATATATACGTTACAGTTATCCCTTTAGCTATGTGACCCTAAAATACAGAAAATAAGAATACAAGAAATCAATGTTTCAAAGTTAAATATATATGTACAGTATATATATATATATATATATATATATATATATATATATATAAAACAAATATATTAAATAATCATCTATTATCGTTAACTGAATCAGAAGTATTTCAAAATGTTTCACAACAAGACAGAGAGTAATTGGTTTTATGGAGGAGCAGAAATATTACGGTCTAGGAGCAGAGTGGGATGTCGTTTTTCAGAGGCTCGAACAATTTATATAATTTTAAAGTTGCTTGTTGTGATCATCTTGGATTCACTGATTAAACTAAAAGTAATTATTGTGCAACAACGTGAATACGTTTGAACTTCTTTCTTGGCGCGTTTCGAAAGAATCATTTCATTAACAAACCGACCTGTTATTGTGTACTGAGAAACCCGTTAAAGATTCAGTTGAAACGTATTCATTTAATTAAGCAATAATTAATTATAGTTTGTGATTTGTTTCACGAAAATTCACCAAACATCAAAAAGTGCACAAAGCAATTTTCTAAAACATGATTCGTAATCATTCGTCGTGCTGTCTGTTTTAAAACAAAATATATTCCTAGTTCGAAGGACATCAGCCAATGTGACCATTACTGCCTGGGAAATATAGGAAAGGATTGTAAATATAGAAAGCATTGAGGTGAGAACACAAACCAACAGCACAGGATTTAGGAGTGATTGCTATACGTACACAGGATTGTGTACAGTAATAAGGCAAGTTTTTGTTTTAAATCGTAATTTTTGGAAAAAATTGTCCACTCGTTTTATCCTGCTGTTAAAAAGGAAGGTTAGATGGAATTAGGCAAGAGCAGAAGTAAAGATCTCCATACACTGGGAATAGAGAAAAAGTATGCCTTCGCAAGGAGAGGGTAGCTTAATTGAAGTAGATAGGCTCTTAACTGGAGGGATGTTTTTAGTTTTGAAGTGGTAAAGATAGGTAGGATACGTAGGTATTGAATAAAAGACAGGGCATTAGGGAAGATAGGGTGGATTACACGTAGGATCAATGAAGGTAGACGAATATCCTTCTTTAGTTAAATGTGGAGGAGAATCATAGGATTTTGTCTACGCAGAAGAAGAAAACAAAAATTTAAATACTCTTTTGTAGATACATTTTGTAAAGTGTATATTTTCCCAAGTATTGTTAATTGTGTAAAATACTGTATTATTACGAATTATTTTAAGTCGTCTATAACGTACATCGTTAACCCATAACCTCAAACCGAAGGTCGACATACCCCTAATGCGAGTGTTGTAATGCGGTGTAACGAACTTACAGACTTGACGAGCTATGTTTATTTTATTCATTAGCCACCGTGTAGTGAGATGCATGTTACTACGACAATGGAGCTAGTACTAATTATTATTCATTACGACAGGCGGCGTTGCCGTCGGGTTTGTACCACTTTATGTTTACAATATTTCAAGCATTTAGCAATATTTTCAGCCAGACAAGGAAACGAATGTTCCACGGTCCGATGGTTTCACTTGTTTTGTTATATTTCGCTCTGCAATAAACATCCCGCAGTGGCATTTAACTGTTTCTGTTTTGTTGGGGTTTTCTCGAAATTAATTATTTATTTTAAAACAAATTTAAAACATAAATTAAAAATTTTTAATAAATTAGTTACAAAAACTAAAAAAGGTAAAATATATTAAAGACGTATTGAATTCAATTATATTAATAATATTTATCATTTTCTAACTAAATAATAATTATTTTATAACAATAAATATTACTAGAATTTAGAACATTTTACATAACACGCGTATATATTCAACGATATTCGTTAGCATTGGATGTTACAAGGTTAGATTCAAAACTAATATTTTTGAAACGTCCGATGTCGTAATCCAGTTTCTTCTACAAAGGGTGTTAAAAGAAGTTATTAAAAATCAAGACTGCATTACTTTGGCACCTTACCGTGAAATTCATTAACGCGAATGCATAAAACTCGCCTAACAAATTTTATTAAATTCCGAGGAGTAAAAGTTTAATAACTTACGTCAGCGTCGCCTGTTTTTAATAACAGGCTAAGGCGCAGGGTAAGATTGTAATGAACACTGGCAACACAGCACCGGTGCCAGCTGGAGTGTGTCATGTGAGGCGTGATGACAGTCTTGTTTAATATTATTAAAGTTTAACGGAAACTCCAAAATTTTAGTTGATACCGAGCTTAACAACTTTAATACTTCTTGACAATATTTTTTCCTAATTAATTACAATATTTTAATAGCAACAACAACAAAACAACATACGATGAAGTCTGTGCGCCCGCTCGCGTAGAATGTAAAGTACAGAAGGTTTTAGTTAAAAATTTGAACAGAGTATTTATCCTAAAATATGCAAAGCAAAAATTTAAAAAAACATCGTTTAGTAACTTGCAGTTAAAAATTTATCGCAACCGCGAGAGACAGATAGAGAGATGGGCATAGAGGTAGGAGAGATAAAGAGATAGGCAGAGGTATACAGGGAAAGCGAGATACTAATTGTCAAAGACAGAGAGACATATTGTTAGAGATAGAGAGAAACAGACAAAGAGAGACAGGCATGACCGACACAGAAGTAGGCAGGGGAAAGAGAGAGAGAGAGAGAGAGAGAGAGAGAGAGAGAGAGAGAGAGAGAGAAGAGAGGGGGAGGGAGGGATGTAGGCAGATGCCAAAAAGAAGGTATTACTGAACTTGGTATTACATATATAACGCTTAGTCTATAAATATATATTAGACATTTTACAAATTCTGATATCATTCCTTAAAATGATTAGAACAGAAAATAAACCATAAAGACAAATTCAAAAACCTAGTTTAAATTTTAAGTCCAAAATAAAATATTTCGTGTTAAAAAAGTTAACATTCAAGTTTGACGTCTCATTATTACCGTTATTTTATTGTTATTTATAATAAATATTAGTCTTTATTAAATACATTCCTCAAATAAAGACATTAATTGTAATACATTTTTCATTCAATTTTTACATCCTTATTTGAGGATTGTATTTAATAAAGACTGATATTTATTTTAGTGAATGATAAAATAATTTGGGTAACAAAAAATATATATATTAGATGTTGACTGAATACAAGTATTTAAAAAAAAATCAATTCAAATCAGTTATTTAAAAAGTATATTCAAAATGTTTTCCTTTCAAAAAATGGACTACAGATTCATAACTTATTATTGTTGTCATTTTGTATTATTTGTATTGAGATTTATCAAAATTTAAATAATGTGGGTAACAAAAAACGTTTATTAAATGTTGACTGAGTACAAATTTTTAAAAAATTAAATTTATATCAGTTCTTTAAAAAGTATAAAACGGGGATAAAATGTATTCCTTTCAAGAATTGGGTTAAAAATCATTAATTTAATATCGTTATATTGAATTAAGATTTATGCAAATTTCAGGAAATGAATATATTTATAATCAAAACTGATCAAAACTATTTATAACATAAATAATCTACGATTATAAATAAATAATAATCTACGTGTAAAACGGTTATTCTACAACATAACCTATAACACAAAATCAGCTGTCACACGAAATCATGTTATCATTTAATTCGCATGAGTCACCTAATATAAATATATGCTGTAGGCCTAAGGTATGGGTTTCAGAAATAGCGTGACCCGAAATCAATGATTTAATCGCATGTTTTGTTCACCCCAAATATAGTAGTTATCACTTAAAAAATTAATTCATAAACGATTGCACCGCATAGTTGTGAACAGTTAATTTTTAACGTAGGCGTTAAATAAAAAATGATTTTAACTCTCAAGTATAAATAAATATTAAATTTAGTTAGTAACTTGATATTTCCGTGTTTGTTTCAATAAATAGCTTTATACGGTGAAATCACCTAGAAATCCAAAACTTTCTCATTCCGGCGACACGCCAGCATCGTGCCTTCCGTCTACAGATAAACACTTCCTGCAAATATCTCTAACGTCGCTTCCGAATTCCGTTTACAACTACCTCAAGTACACATATAGACGGTTACGAATTTCCAGTCGGATCTGAGGAGTTTTACTTATTTCCGGTTGCAATCGGTACTCATAAACTAATAACGCTTTCCAAACGTTAACCCTCCACTGAAAATTGCATAACTCTATTTGCAATCTGATTTTATCTGAATGCTTCGAATCTAAGTGAATTTATTTAGGAAAAACATCTGTAAAACAGCTGAAAGTTTCGTTTTTATTTCGAATTTTATCTAAGCACAAACACGAGTGTGTGACCAAACGCGCGCACATATTTACCATTTACAACACTGTTTTACGCGTTCAAAAAGAAACAGTATAATTATTCTGTAAAGTATATATTTCAATTATTACTGACAGTTTGAACGAGAGTTTCCGGTTATTTTCTTACAAAAACCTTTTGTTCGTCCAATGTCCAGTAATACCGTTGTAGTCTCGTCTCTTGTATAAGGTATAATACGATACTTTCTTTCTACAATGGGTTACTGGATTCGTCCGTCAAAGTGCTCATTGTTAATGACTTAAAATTACCTGTCTTACTTTTAGGCTTCTAACTGATATTGAGTGAGCAAATTGTTTTATTAATACATTTGTAGACATCCCCAATATCAATTTGTAAATAGTAGTACATTTACTATTTACTTGATTTACTTTTATATTGATTGTAGTAGCTTTACATCTTTAATCCCTTAATTTACTTTTATATTGATTGTTGTAGTTTTACATTTTTACTCACTTGCTTGACTTTTATATTGATTGTTGTAGTTTTACAGTTTTACTCACTTGCTTGACTTTTATATTGATTGTTGTAGTTTTACAGTTTTACTCACTTGCTTGACTTTTATATTGATTGTTGTAGTTTTACATTTTTACTCACTTGCTTGACTTTTATATTGATTGTTGTAGTTTTACAGTTTTACTCACTTGCTTGACTTTTATATTGATTGTTGTAGTTTTACAGTTTTACTCACTTGCTTGACTTTTATATTGATTGTTGTAGTTTTACAGTTTTACTCACTTGCTTGACTTTTATATTGATTGTTGTAGTTTTACAGTTTTACTCACTTGCTTGACTTTTATATTGATTGTTGTAGTTTTACAGTTTTACTCACTTGCTTGACTTTTATATTGATTGTTGTAGTTTTACAGTTTTACTCACTTGCTTGACTTTTATGTTGATTGTTGTAGTTTTACAGTTTTACTCACTTGCTTGACTTTTATATTGATTGTTGTAGTTTTACAGTTTTACTCACTTGCTTGACTTTTATATTGATTGTTGTAGTTTTAAAGTTTTACTCACTTGCTTGACTTTTATATTGATTGTTGTAGTTTTACAGTTTTACTCACTTGCTTGACTTTTATATTGATTGTTGTAGTTTTACAGTTTTACTCACTTGCTTGACTTTTATATTGATTGTTGTAGTTTTACATTTTTACTCACTTGCTTGACTTTTATATTATATAATTGTTGTAGGAAGTCTCGTTATGTTTATAGTTGTAAGGCGGTTAGTGAGTGTTACTATTATCGCTTGCAAAGGATATGAAGTAATTGTGAATACATGAGTACCTGGGTCTTAAAGTAGACCGAACCTCTATTGGTGTCCTAATACTGTATGTGCCCATTACACATCTCTGTAAGGAAAAGGATATGCACATCTTTGGAAGGGTACATGGAACTTTGGTAGAACTACAGAAGAGGCATGATGATCCTTTGGTACTGGGAAAAAGGGACAGTAGTGGCTTGATCGCTTACCTTAACTAGACGGTGTTAACCGTGGTTAAGGAGGACCCAAGCCGCTGGTTAGGAATAAGGATGTTAGTATTATTAATGGGTGGGTGGCTATATATGTCAGGTTTTATCAAAGCATTTACATCCTCCTACTATCACCTTTGGGTGTGCGCAATTAGATTCAAATTATCACCTCTCATGCAACTTCAAGTCCGGAATGCTAACTTTGCAAAATTGTTTGTTTCAACCGAGATAATTTAAACGAACTAAAACAAATAAACACATACACAAAACTCACAAATTATTATTTATTGACTCATACGCGTTTCAATGACAGAGTCATCATCATCAGTGAGTGTTACTACTACAAACTCTAACTTACAACTAGGGTGAAAGTAAGGTTACACATCCATACTGATACAGTAGGCGTTGCCACGCCCACCTGTCAAAACTACAGTTATCAACCCCACTTTATAATTTATAGCACTTAAAAGTAATGCCCATAGCAAAACAATTATCAATGTTTAATAAGTAGTAACAATGCATAATGTTATATTCTATTAATATAATATGATGCATAATGACGAGAAACTAACATCTGTAAATAAAGCAATCTATTCGAATTAACCGCTTGTGTTACATTAATGGGAGCTTTTTTCACGAACACAAAACAAGGATGTAAAGTTTAAATATCTGATCCATTGAAACCAATCACCTCGGTCAGTCGGGAGTTTTAATTTTTTTAATAATGGACGGTGTCCGTTACGTTTAACAGTTTTAGACGAAATAATTCCGTAATTTGCTAAAACAGGGAGGGGAAGGCCAGTCCCTAGAGCTTTTTGTGTTGAAGTGTTTAATTTCCATTTGTGTAGCTGTTTTTTTATCTGTTTCATCTGTACAAACCAAACTCAGTTCTTGTTTAGACACTTTTTGTGTCTCTAGCGAGGGGAATGTATTTGAAATTCTCTCTCTTTCTCTCTCACACACACGTACACAAAATCATACTATGGTTAAAGTATTAAATAAATAATTCTACTCTTTATCTGGGATAGAGAATGTTAGTGTAAAGTAGAACAAAATTGAATGATTTGTGCATTATATAATATGTTTTCTATTGTTCGATCTTTATGACTGGAAATTAACTGTTGTACATTTAGGCCACTAACTGGTTTCCAGTCAGCTATTTTTTGTTTGTTTTTGTTTATACATTTGTAGATCTCCACAATGTTAATTTTTATTCACTTGCTTTACTTTTTTAAATACTTAAAAGTAACATGGTTTTCTGATATTTTTATTATTTCTGACATATTTCGCATAAATCTTATAGTTTTTCGATGAGTCGGATTTCGGGGTGAACGTGTCCTATTTATCAAGTTTACTGGCTGCTAGTCCATTAAAAGCGGAGTGACTTGAAGGATTCATTATTGCATTCGAGTTATCAGTATTGTTTTAGTTTCGTTTTTTCTAAAACTTTTTTTGTATTTTTATTTTGTATTTGCAGAGTTCGAGATAGAATGTTATGTGTTAATGTCTCTTTAGGATCAGATCTTTATGTTATCCTTTCTTTTCACGAATATTAACGCTTTTAACTATATTTCTTTAGTTAATATAAATATTTTTAAAAATGATCTATTACTAGAAGTATAGATGTTAATTCCATCTATATTCTTTACCACTTGGGCCATATTTTGTGCTCACATACCCAGAGAATCGTACGAAACGGGACCGCCTCACGATCCAGCAGCGCTGAGACCTTAATAAGATCCAACGGGGAACATTGTAGAAAGCCATGAGGAAGATGGCATCATATCAGTATGTTTACATTAGATGACTTTCGTGCCAAACGGGCCTAAATATACTTTTCTTCTTGGATATGAGAAGATAAAATCTTTCTGTGTTACAACAACAAACCCAACAAGTTACTCCAAATCACAAACGGGAAGCAAAAAAAGCGCTAGGTTTTACAATGTCCCCACATATAACATATGATATCGTACAGCAGCAGTTTTCATTTCCATTTAGAAGTTACTGTAAATCATTAATAAATGAAACTTCGTCTAGATTAACTAACTTTGTATGTTTAATTCTGCTGATATTGGTATCAGCAAATATTTATAATAATGTTTATTTTTTATCGCAGTTTAAATAGAAAATTCACAAATATGATCAATTTAAATTTTAAAATTTAAATTAAAAATAATAAATAATAGTTTATTTGACTGTTATAAAGCTATTCGCTCTGGATTGTTGAATTTAATGTATTTTAAATATATTTTGGAACGTAAAATAAAAGTCTAAGAAAAATCTTAAACTGGACGAGTTGTATAAAGTTATGTTGCGAGCTGTATTGTATATTATTTAGTTGAAAATTATAAAACTAATTCAAGTTAAACGTTAGAGGAACAAAAACTTAAATTTATAAATTTAAGGCATAAATATTTTATTCTAACTGCTAAAAACTGTACTCTTGTAAAAGGTAAATTAATGGAATTAATATGTTAAGAATACATTGACAATAAAATTTTAAAAAGAGTTATTTCCCAATATTTCTACAGTAATTATAGTAATTTAACTGACCAGGTAATGACACGAGACGCATGACTTTATACTTATTTCTTACGATAAAATTTTGTATGTAGTTTTAGATACGTATTTATTTTTAAAAAATGAACAGTATCAATTAGGGAAAATATAAATAAATGATTAGAAATACTAAAAAATATCGTGCAAACGCGTTTGTAACATTAAAAAAAGTCTGTCTTTTTTGTTATCAATGAGATGTTTATACTGATGCTCATGACTTTCACGAATTTTTAATTAAAGTTAATTTTTAAAACAAACCTGTGCGACGTAAAACGTTTTCGACCAAGGCGCTCAATATTAATGCCTCATAATTGTATAATAACAATACCAAGTGTGTTTATGTAGTCAAACTTGTTTGAGGACTAAATTACCGATTTCAGTTGATGTTCCTTGTTATTTATTACCCGTGCGCACAAAAGTTTGGTGTCATTGTCTCATGTTTCTTTAATATTCATTTTAATTATTCACAGGCAATATCTCTTTCTCTGGCATTACTTTTATTGTTTGACGACATTTCCCGATTTATTAAAAACCTCTCAGTTTTTATAACGTCTTGGAGGAGTTTGACCAGTTGGTATGTTCTGCCAACAAAAAACAATATATAATTAAAATATGTCTTATAAAAAAATCTAAGATACACCATTTTTTCGTTAAATTACACTCTAAGATTATTTTGGAGCCTTTGGTTTTTGAATTTTAGTTCTTCGTACCTTTTATTTAATCGCTGTTGGACTAAAACCCAATCTACCTTTCTTTACTAATGCTTCCTTCTTTTACACTTTAGGTCAATGGGCACACCCTTTGACGCTCGGCCATCCAAAAAGCTTATTAGACTGTAAAGCTACTACACTAACCAATCTTCTGCATTTTTAATCTTCTTAACTTCAAAAAGGTTTCATTCAGTCTATTCAATTCTTTTACATCAAAGTTAAATGTAGCGAAATATACATCCCCTTCTTGTAGAGGGGTGAATAGGTTCAAGCAAAATCAATTTAATGAAAGAATCCGACGTCTTAGCTCGTTAGAGAAGTAGTGAGTCTTCATTTGACGTTATAATAACTTTATGAAATCTTTAGTTATGAAATGTTTTGTCTATATTTTTATGGAACTATAAGGCAATAAATTAATTATTACAAATACAACTAAATTTAAAACTCTGGTAAAATAAATGTAAATTTCATCCCAAATGACGCTTTTCTCGCAGAATATAAGATCTGCGATATTTTGAGGAAAACAAGAAACAATGTGTATCAACAAGAAAAAATTTTAATTATTGATTTCATTTTTTATTAAGAGTTTCGTGAATATTTGTTATAAATTATGAGACCAAAGTCACACGTCACTAACACTAAGTCATTGTTTGATCCGACCGTTGGCAGAATCAATTTCATAAGAAATATTTCCATAGTTCCTCCTGGCACATCACAGAAAAAGTTCCCTCCAACTTCGTCCTTTAGCATTTACACTATGCATAGGTAAAAGAGAATAAATGCATTTCATTTTAAGAAACCAATTTACAATTCATTTAATTCATAAATAAGCAATTTTTAATTGAAAACTAAAAAATAACATGATGAATAATTGTTAGTAGGTGAATTTAGTTATTACATTCTTTTTGCAGATTTTTACTTCAGACATTCCTGGAGGAATATATCGGGATATCCAACCCCTAGCTACGTCCCTGAAATTGACTTTATTATAAGTTCATATCGACCTTTAAGAACTTTATTTTACAAATCAATTTTTACAGCACAGTCCAACGAGTGCCATTGTTTTTAACATCTTTTGTAAAAAAAATATCAACAGCTGAAAATCGCCAAAAACTTCACGATTGTCGCATACTACAATCGCATTTTACTCTACCCAACCGATACTTGCGGAAACAATGAAGCCCCCATTTCTAATTTTACCCTCGTAAATAACTACAAGTTAATTTTGCGCTTTCTGTAAGTGGAGGGGATTGTTCATTAGACGCCCCCCACACCCCCTGCATTGCTTGCCGAGGGTTACTATTAAACCGCACATGTGGTGGGATTAAATCTATATTAACGATTTTATAAATGTTGCCGCAAAATCTCCTTTACTTGTTGTTGGCCGTGTGAGATGTTTTTGTCTGTGTCCGCAGTCAATCATTTAGGCATTCTATATAATGCATGTGACGTGGTATATTTACGAACGATTAAAATAGCCACTGTTATCACAGTTCATGTTTCCGATTGGTCCACGTGCTTCAAGCTTGTCACGAACCCTAACACTAGATAATGTTCGGAATAACATTTCCAATAACATCCTTTGAACTCCATCACTTCAAAACCCATTTATGTAGAACAAATCATAAACGAGGTTCATATTGTTTATTTCAAGTGGAGAAACTATAAAAGTAATGAAATAATCATTAAAAAACAGCTGTTTCGTATCACCAGCTAGTGTATATTTTGAACTCTAAATATTACATTTAATTAAATATTTAATTTTAAAATTCATAAACCTTTTTTTACTCACTTCCTACATTGTACAGATAATTACTGTGCTAAAACAATCTGTTCAAATTAACGAGTAGTAAATTGTTTACTGTTTAAACAGTAATAGCTGGAGAGTTCTGAATGATTTTAATTTTCTGTTGAACGCTTTTCTGTTGAACGCTTTTCTGTTGACACTGGAATTTATCAGAACGCCACCTTAACTCTTCACTTTTGAGGAATTCATGTTAAATAATAAGTAAGAAAAAACTTACTCTTTTACAATTATTTGATGATATCATTAATAAAGCTTTTGGACTGCTATAAGTAATAGGTTAACTCAAGTTTACCATTTTTTCTTGCAACAAGGATTTAATGTAATTACCTTATTACCGCCAATAATTACAAAATTTTCTACCCTTCATAATCCTACTGGTCTATCTTCTTAAAACAGCACATATACATGCACGGACTACAAGCACGCACCCATATAACGTACGCACACCTTTATGTACGTATATATGTATCTGTATGCAAACAATCTCTCTCTCTCTTTTTCCTCTCTTCCACTCTCTCTACCTCCCCCTCTCTCTTCTCTGTCTGTCTGTCTGTCTCTCTCTCTCGCTCTCTCTCTTTCTCTCATATATATATATATATATATATATATATATATATATATATATATATATATATATATTTATATATATATATTAGTAATATATACATAAATGCGCACGAGTGTGTGTGTGTGTGTGTGTGTGTGTGTGTGTGTGTGTGTGTGTGTGTGAGAGAGAGAGAGAGAAAGAGAGAGAGAGTGTGTGTGTGTGAGAGAGAGAGAGAGTGTGTGTGTGTGTGTGTGTGTGAAAGAGAGAGAGAGAGAGAGAGAGAGAGAGAGAGAGAGACAGACAGAGAGAGCGCGTGTGAGTGTATAAAACATAAATAAACACAGAACTGTATTAGTGTTATACCAAGTATATTTTCCCTAAAACGGAGAACCAAGTTCTAACAGCGACATGTTTGATGTACGTCATACATCAGGAACGTTTGCACGTACATACATACTAGAAGTACGTGTAAGTGTCACAGCTGCATGGAACAGCGTGTCCTATCACAAGGCCAACTGCCGCATCCTGTCCAAGAAATCGGATACATAAATTAAAAACCCATACTGAGACGCAATTATCTCATAGACGTTGACAATAAAATGTTATACATAAATTAAAAACCCATACTGAGACGCAATTATCTCATAGACGTTGACAATAAAATGTTAAGAACTAAATATACAACGTTAGCAAGTAAATAGGGACGGTTGTGTGTCAATAAACGTCAGACGTAGGTGTTTAAATGTCTCAATAAGTATTTTGTGAATCGGGCTTCGTTTACAGG
>JBAIZL010000006.1:81668397-81715897 GCA_036971475.1 Prosapia bicincta | reverse complement strand
AACAAATTAAATGCCCTCGGGAGTAAGATTCCAGCCAATAAAAACAAATCCAAAAAATAAGTATGGATCATACAAACATACGTATTGGTACCTGGAATGCAAACGGCATTCTAAACAGCAAAGAAGAATTCTCACTCTACCTTTATGAAAATAAAATTGACATCTGTTTCATCTCAGAGACTCATCTCTCTAACCAACAATACATTAAAATAAATGGATATAATACCCACCATACCACTCACCCAGACAATCGGGCACATGGAGGAAGTGCAATCTTCATCAAAAACAACCTGAAGTACAATGAGGATCTCAACATTCGAAAAGAGGAAGCTCAGTTGACTGTGTTAAGCATTTCGTCAATGAAACAAAACTTCAAAGTGGGAGCAGTCTACTTCCCCCCGAAACATAACCTAAAAGAAGACGATTATACAATGATAATCCGACATCTAGGAGAGAGATTCGTCCTTGGAGGCGATTTTAACGCCAAACATTCCCTATGGGGTTCCCGATTGGATAATACAAAAGGGAGAGAACTTAAAAATGCAATAGAAAAAACTGGATGTAAAGTACATTCAACTGGGAAACCGACCTACTGGCCTACAGACAGAAACAAGACCCCAGACGTTCTGGATTTTTTCATAACCAGAAAATTTCATTACCTTGGAGGACAGCTATGACTTGGACTCGGATCACTCATCGATCATCATGACATTGAGCGAAACTATCATCAAAAAGCCAGCGAAACCGACTTTATGCAATAAAACTACGGATTGGGAAAGTTTTAAATTACAACTGGATCAGGGAATTACCCTCGACATTGACCTGTCTACTGGGGATCATCTTGACGAGGCGGTGACAAAATTTACCAGTCTTATTCAACAACCAGTGTGGGATAACACTAGAACAATTACTCATAAAACACCTGGATACAACTACCCTATGGAAGTAAGAAACCTAGTAAAGAACAAAAGAAGAACCAGGCAAAAATGGCAGCGTACAAGAGATCCCGTCGTTAAAAATCATCTCAATAGAGAATCTCAACAAATCAAAAGATTGATCCACCAACTGAGAGAAGACTCTGCAAACTCCTTCCTCGAGAATCTGTCTGCAGACAAAAACACTAACTATTCCCTCTGGAAAACTACGAGAAGATTGAAAAGGAAAATCCATCATGTACCACCCATCCTGAAAGAGAACAATGAATGGGCAAGATCGGACCAAGAAAAAGCTAACACGTTTGGAGATCATCTTGAAAACATCTTCAAGCCGAATGAAGCCACGAATGAAGAAGAACTTCACCTAAACACTAATAATCAGTCTAAAATTATTAAAAAAGTGACATTAAAAGAGCTTAAACGAGAACTAAAATACAACTTGAACCCGAAGAAAGCACCAGGATACGATTTAATCACAGGACTAGTGCTGAAAAAACTGACAACAAAAGGACTAAAAATGTTTTTATTATTAATTAATGCGTCCCTTAGACTTATGCACGTCCCTGCAACATGGAAAGTGACGGAGATGATCATGATCCTGAAACCCGGCAAAACAGCAACAGAGGTCAAGTCGTACAGGCCGATATCACTTCTACCCATAATGTCAAAACTCTTTGAAAAGCTGCTTCTCAACAGGCTTAAACCTATCATCGTGGAAAAGAACTTACTGCCCGACCATCAATTTGGATTCAGGCGAGGACACTCTACGGTGGAACAGGTGCATCGACTAATTGACATCATTGAAAAAGCACTGGAAGGTGAGGAGGTCTGCTCGATTGTCTTCCTGGATGTTTCACAAGCCTTCGATAAAGTTTGGCATGAAGGCTTGATTCACAAACTCAACATGTTTCTGCCAGCCCAGTTTGTGAATCTACTGAAATCGTACATATCGAACAGACTGTTTCGAGTAAACCACGAATCTACGTATTCTGACTTCAAGGAAATACAAGCTGGAGTCCCACAAGGCAGCGTATTGGGACCAATCCTGTACTTGCTGTACACCAGTGATCTTCCGCAAACAGCCAACGTCATCACGGCCACTTTCGCAGACGACACAGCAAACGCAGCGACAGCGAAAACCGTTCAAGAATCGACAACACGCTTACAAAGATCAAACGATTCAGTTGAGGCTTGGACCAAGAAATGGCGCATCAAACTCAACGACCAGAAGGCAGTCCATGTGAACTTTACAAACAAGAGGATCCCAAACCCTCAGAGGCTCGAAATGAATGGAAGTGTTATCCCATATCATGATTCAGCTAAATATCTCGGCATGAATCTTGATGCAAAAGCCAAATGGGTCGAGCATGTCAAAATAAAACTCACAGAACTCCAGACTCGCTACAGGCAAATGTATTGGCTACTCGGTCGAAATTCACGGGTATCAATATACAACAAGCTATTGGTATATAACCAAATCCTCAAACCTGTTTGGACGTATGGTATACAGCTTTGGGGCTGTGCCAGCAAATGTCACATACAAGGGATACAACGCTTCCAGAACAAAGTACTAAGAAACATCGCCAACGCTCCTTGGTATGTGCGTAACAGTGACTTGCATTGCGATCTTGGTGTACCCATGGTCGAGGAAGTCATAAAACAGAACGCCATCAAACACGTAAATCGGCTCACTCAACACGAAAATCCTGAGGCACTGAGACTCCTCGACAACAACCACCTGACAAGACGACTCAAAAGGACAAAACCATTTGAACTCGTTGAACGACAAGAGTGACAACAATGCTCTTCCTCACGCCGGTTGGCTTCCAACATCAAACAAGATACAATAGAAATCAATGGATTCTTTGTAATAAAAGCTAAAATCTAATTATCAAATGTAAATTAATGGTTGGTCAGAAATGACCAGTTTTAATAAAAAATTAAAAAAAAAAAAAATAAAAAAAAATAATAATAATACAGTTCACAAATAACCGCAGCACAATGAAACTATTATAATTATAATACAATACATATACCTTAAAATGGAACCCTTTAAAATGGGTGAAATCAGAAAGAAAGTTTTTTATAAATACATTATTGACATAAAAATTACAAATTACATTCTGATAGTAAACATGACTAATAATTTAAAAAAAAAGATTAAGAAGCAAATATTAAACATTAAACAATTAAAAATTTTATTAGAACAAAGATCAAAATATTAATTAAGGACGGTATAAACAGTGTTATTAAAAATCGAATATCCATCATCAAAGAGTAAAAAAGCGGATTAAGAACCAAACAATTACAAATATTTTACATACAGACAATAAAAAACACTATTCGGAAACAGACAATGACCATTAAGTATAAAGAAAGATATTCATAAGAAAGGTGTTTTACAGTTGTTACACCTGTCACAAAGCAAAAATGAAAATAATTGAAATTCTGTTCTTTAGTCACAACTTTTCACTGCACAAATTATTCTCCATCATTTAAAGGAACGTAATGTGTGACTTTACTTACAGAATTTCATTAAAGCAGATTAGAATAGTCAAGAAAACGGACTTCATTATTTAAAACATAGTGAATATGAAAGATATTCGTTCGTAAAAGGAAGACTTCTTTCAAGTGGAGCTCAAAGAATACAGGTTTTAAAAATATGTCAAGGAAAACTGCATACACTGATGGAAACAAAATATGTGAAATGTTCGAGTTGTATTTATTCGTTAAACTTGCTGGAATATATTTGCAACGTAACGGCCTTACCAAGCAGTAGCGACAAAGCAGGTTTTAAAGAATCCACTGTACTTGTAGAATCTCGTATAGGTAAATAAAAGCATTTCAGTATATTCAAATACATGCCCTATTTACAAAATATCACACATTAAAACTGTGAATAGGGTAGAATAAAATGGGGATACAGTATCGGTGATACAAAAGTAGCAAGCAGAAGAGAGTGAACAGAACAAAAAGATTGATAATAAATAGGGATCACATATAAGACAGGCATAACGGAAAAGAAATGCGATAAAAAGTTCTAAAACAAAAGAACGTCTACGGAGAAGGTTTGACTGATTCGTCATGTTGGAAGGGGGCTGAATCATTCATTGTTCGTGTAGTCACTAGCGATGGTCGATCCAGTGACTTTAACGGATCTGGGATTTTACTGACAGCACCAGGGTTGGATCAGTGACTTTTACCCTGGTGCAAGGAATACTGAGACTGCTTTGTATGTGCCAATAGACTGCTTAGTATATGCCAATAACAGGCAGGCATACCACACTGGTGAAATGATTACAAATCTTGCTTTTTTTCTTTTTTGGAAGGCTTATTTTATTTAAAAATAAACTCCTACGAAATTACGAACAAACTACCGAGTGCCAAATAGCGTCTACTGTACACAAAATTATCACTATCTTGAAACCTAACACAAATCGTCCACCCCCACACGACGTAAATGAGTAGAACCAGTGACAGCGACAAATCAACCAATGACAGCCGTAAAATATCAATAGCTTTTCAGTCACTAAAGCGACATTTTGCCAAATCCCAACGGAGACACCTCCCTTCTCCTCTTCAATTAACGATACTGCATGATCGGCAACGTGAGCAGAACGGAAGGAGCAGAGCCAGTGACCGCGACAACTCAACCAATGGCAGCCGTTTCATCCAGTGACTGCGATGTTTTGAAAATTTACAACAGAGCCAACTTCCGGTCGATTCATTGTCACTGGAACTGGCATCTTCCATATTTTGTCACTGGTACCACCAGCGGCAAACGAATATCAGTGACAAGCCACCGTGACAGAAAATATCGTCTATCCCTAGTAGGTCTAGCGTTAATGTGAAGGGTCTCTTCTTACTAAGTAAGCCCTATTTACTGCACTAAACGTAAACGGAACTGTTTAAATCGGTGTAAATTTATAAATTTACCCAATAAATACGGGATCGGCAAAGAACCGCTTACCTGCCCCGTAACAATAGACAGACGATCCAAACCTGTTCACCACGACAGACGATTGAAACCTGTTCACCACGACAGACGATCCAAACCTGTTCACCACGACAGACGATCCAAACCTGTTCACCACGACAGACGATTGAAACCATGACTTAAGATTCCGTTGGAATCTATACTATTTTACTTCTTTAATAACTGTTGTACGAAATGTACAGAAAAATGCAACTGTACGAGGCGTCTAGCCGAGAATAGAAATACTTTCTGCGGTTAGCCAGGATACAAACGGTCAGACTGTTTGTTCCTAGCAAAGATTTGCTTTAATCTGGTGTAAAATCCCGGTAGAGAGAAACAGAGAGAGTTTATGATCGTTACAGGAGATTCTAATAACATGATAGTTATAATACTATGATATAATAATAGTGAGACGATTTAATTAAAATAAGAAACATTTTTATTTATTTAAGCTTAGCGATCATTGTGGTTGTTTAAGCTTAGCGATCATTATGGTTGTTTAAGCCTAGCGATCATTGTGGTTATTTAAGCTTTGCGATCATTGTGGGCCCCAAAGAAATCTCCCCCTGTGTCTGACATACTTAATGCTATCCTTAATCCACATCGTCCTATTTACGTCGTCTTAAAACACACGTAAATACACAATACCACAATCTATTATCAGATATCCTACTAAAATTTAAATTCTCAAAACTAACCTTTATTGTTATAGAACTGTTTGTTTTACTCTTTATCGAGTCTCTTTACTATAAATCTTGTTTATTTTCTATATCATAAATTGGATTTAATATTATCCCTCTAATGTAAGTTTAATACAATTTTCCCGCCTACATTGTCTCCATCCGGAGATTTAACACCGGTGGTACGCTTTATAAACTAATTCCCACTTGTCATTCGATACCAAGAACCTTCAACCTTAGATGCCTTCTTCTTCTGACCGTCACCTTCCTTTTGAATTACTATCTGATTGATCAAATATTCCTCGTGCCAAGACCAAAGTATTGTAGTTTTCTAGTCTTTATACAATTGTTAATTATCAAAGCCCTTCTCAATTGAATCCAACACCTTCACAAAAGTCACATGCAGGGCATCCTTAAAATGCCTGTATAATCCCAGATCTCAAAAGGACGCTTCATCTTCACGGTATTTCTCTTCATTACCCAGAATACAGTGCACTCTAATTACTCACATGAAATGACTTGTATGAACGTAATAAAACACTTGAGTTTTCAAATATATACTTCCATCCCATTCCAAGTTAAACTATATACTCTAATATCACACATAATACTTTTTTTAAAATTAAGAGATTATATCTTAATAGCAATAATGTTTTAGCTATATCGGATATAAAACAAAAACCATTTTTAAATTTACTAAATAGACAAAGTATTGCACAAAATTTATGTAAAAAAGACTATGAAAGACTAAGTTGTGACTCAGATCTTTAGAGTAGACAGATTACTTAGAGCATGTAATAGAAGGAATTGTATAAGGGTCAATTTACAATGAGGAGCATCCAAAACGAAGGCTTGTGTATACAGGGAAACTTTGAATGGAGAAAAGTTTTACCAAGTTATAACAAGATGAATTTACAAGTTAGACGTAAAACTTTATTGGTCTGTGATTGCGTCCGGCTGAGGTACTTGCCACGTAATACATAAATAAATAAATAAACTTGATAATCCTATTAAGTAAGTTGTTACGGAAATAAGTTTTCTGGAATTAAATTCAAATTAAAAATATGTATTTGAAAGAAATATATTTTTTTAGTGCTTATGTGGGAAAAATATCGTAATAGTCTGACGCATAGGAATTATTGAGGAAGACGTTGACTGGCAGCATTAAATAGGCAAATTAACGGCTTCAGGAATTACCATTTGTAATGGTACACAATACATTTTGGAAACTGTTACAGTGGCTACAATATGTTTAAACTATTTATTTTTAAGAGTGAAGAGCTGCTACGCTGTGTAATACTAGTGTGTCTTGAATATCTTTCCAGAGAATAGATTTTTGTTAACCAAGGTAAATATCTTGTGTGATCGATGTCCATTATGGTCTGGCCAAACCCATATGTCTATTGGCTGATTTTTTTTACAGTTTTTAAACGGTTTTCTAAAATATACCGGTATGTGCTTGTACTTGGGTAATGTGGTTGGGCTTTGTGAAAAAGTAAAAGAAAATAAAGAAGTTGAAACGGAAGAGTGTAACAAGGGCACCTAGCCGCTCGGTTCTTATCTCCCTTGCCAAAGTACATTGTTAGCTTTGGTGTTTGGAGTTCTACTATCCAGGTAATGAGACCACTACTCCCGTCCAGGTGACTAGCATCAGGTCCGAGGCGAGGGGCCTGGTGCCACGGCCCGTGGTACCAGTATTTAAGAGTCTTTCTACCGTACCGTAAGGCCTTGACTGGTCACCCGCCCTCCACTGGGACGAGATGAACTCCACCAGTGACAGCTGTTCGGCCACTCTTCCAGAACTACTCGGGAGTAGTAAAACCTTCCAAACTACCAGATTTTTAGTACCTCAATACCCCTTCTGATTAGTTCGGCCCAGGTAGTTGCAATCGGACCTTTATTCACTTTCGGTTGGCCGTACCTAAAGGCCGGACCCCCACACTTCAGACTTGGTCCTAGGAGGGCATAACACACCCCGTTATAATTTGAAAGTACTGTAGTAAGAAAGAAATTAATTGATACAAATTATGTACTTAAAACATTACCTCAAAACAATTATGGCAAGTTTTATGTTGGAACACCGCCAGAAAATACGTTAATTTGAGAGAGCCATGCATTGAAACAAATTTTCGGAGCCACTGTATTTATGTGTATAATGTTTATAAACTTTGAATAAGTCTAGATAGATGGTTTTAAAGCATATACTAAAGAAGGAACAGTGATTAAATAAGGTTATGTTCTGCAAGGGAAGGGTTGTACTTAAACTTAACATAGATGGATCTAGATCTATGCTAAGGTTTTGTCTCTGGAAATTAATAATGCTTACACCTTGGCGAACGGAAGCTTTCCCATTAGTTAGAAATATGCTTCTCTTGAAGTATTCAACAAATCAAAAACAATAAAATATTTCAATATATTCCAATTAAAATCATTTAAAAACCTGTGGAAATACAAAGATTAAAAGCGGCAAGAACTGAACCAGTTGTGACGCAGCTCTGTATGGTTTATTTAATTACTTTCCTATATTAAGCAACGACCTGTGATAGTTGTATTTCCAGGCTTCCTGCAGCGAAATTAGAACAAAGCGAGTGTAAACAATCGCAAATGTCAAAGTCGACTTAGTCTGAGTCAAAGGTGGAATGGATTTTATTTCTACCCCTACCAATGGCAAGGGAAGCACGAGTTAATGGCGTAAGACGAGGTAGCATTCTTACAATGAATTACAGTAACGTCTGCCTTTGTGATCACTGAAAGACAGGCTATTTGTCTACGTGACTGACGGTTAAGGACTAAGTCAGTAATAGATTGAGTTTCTTTGCAAGGAAAACATGCTAATTCAATTACTGTAGTATTGATAAGGATAGAAGACATTTTTATTTAAACTTCACTAAAACTGCTTTGTTTCATTTGTTTGCCCGGTTTGATGTCTGCCTATATGGTCCCTTCTTCCCTCACATCCCTCCCTCCTTACCTCCTTTTTTCTTATCTTCATTCTCCTCCTTATTTTATTCCTTTTTCCTCCTTCCTTCACAACCTTCTTTATTTTACTTCATACCTCTTCATATATACCTTTTGATAATGCTATTATCTCCCTCTCTTTCCTTTATACCTTCCTACTGACCTCCCTCGTCTTTTTCTTTCACTTATACTCCTCCTACCTTATATCTTCCTCCCTTTTCTCTTCTTCCCCGAATTTCCTCCTATCTTACCAATTCCTACAGCCCTGAATACGTTCCTTTTTGTTGCCCTTCTTCCTTTAACCCTCTCTCTCGACATCCCTTCCTTCTTACTTCACATTCCTCCCTCCTAATCTCTTCCTACATCCCTTTTTCCTCCTACCCTCAAAATTCTCCCTTTTTAGCTATGTTTTCTTACAGCACAGTTAACATTCCTCCTTATTCCCCTCATTCCACTACCCATCCTTCCTGATATCTTTCATTTCCTTCTTGTTCCCCTCATCTGCAGCTTAACCTGTTCCTACTCCTCCTCTCACATCCGTCCCTCGTTCCCTTCTTACCCCTTCCTACATCTCCCCATCTTCCTTCTTTACTTCCTTTTTCCCTATCTTTCTTTTTCCCTTCATTCCATATTCATCCCTTATAAGTTACATCCCTCAATCATTCACTTCATCTTGAATTAAAAAAAAAAACAATTTAAGGAATCCAATAAGATCGTTTCACATCGAACAGCTTCAACACAAAATTATGAACATAACTCTTTATAAAACTGTTTACCTGGATTTATTTCAATGTAATATATTATTGGTTATATTTTCTTGATTAAGCTTTTATACTAATGTGCAGATTTTAATAACATTTTTACAGCCGAACCTAAAATATATTAGAAATAATTCGCATTGCCGCTTATTCACAATTGTTGATTTTATAGACGATTTTCCTTAAAATTACTTGCCATCAATAGATAACAATACGTAAAAAGTAATGCCAGCTAGCAGCTCCTGTCTATCTATGACTCTGCCTAAATTCTCCAAGGACTGAAGGGTCATGATTGTCCAGGTCTCAAAACCTAGTGGTCATGTTGATCAGCTGTGGCTAGAACGGTTTAGATAAGGATGCCTGAGAGTGGATAACTAAGGGATTTCACATACCTGAACCAAACTAGGCACATAGGGTCTTCTAGCGGTATGAAGAGACTTCACTGTCCCAAGTAATTCTTTAAAGCATAGACTCAGGCTGGCCACCCGTCTAGTCGATCCGGAGGGCCAGATCGATATGATTTAGCGTTACTCTGCCTGGTTTAACGTAACTCTGTTAAATGTTACACAATTAGATTTCAGATTCTGTTTGAAGATAATCCGAGCAACGTCACAGCCCCGATGTTGTGAAGTTAATGAACGGTTTTTGCAATCTCGTAAATCCCTTTCTTGTTTTTGTCGGTAAAATCCAATGCAATACGCCTTCAGTTGTAATTTACACGCTGACAGACCTGAGGGTAAATTAGGGGTTGTGATCGTCCAAAGCAAAGGGTGAACTCTGGAAACGGTAAAAATTAAACAGTTATTTTTACCTCTCTCTAAAAGGGATTTTACGGCATGCCTCCTTCATTCTAATTGGCTGCCATGTTCAATTTAGATAATTAGAAATTTGTTAATTCAACACTATTGGCTGGAATAAACGAGTTATTCCCATTTCATGTGAATAATTTATAATTAAAATAATTAAATGTAATTGTAAAGTTTTTTATAAAATATCTATTTATGTATGTGCATTACTATTTCTTGTTATTTTATTATAGTAAAAGAATAAGGTAGTCTATTGTATACTAATTTACATTTCATAATTTGCTTGATCTAGTCTTAAAGTTTAAAGTAATCAAGTTTTAAAGTACCAATCAGTGAGACTATAACATAAGAAGGACTGAAAAGAATTGAAAATTTGGGTAAGGGTTAAAGTAGGGCCATGAAACTATTTGGCAATGAATATTAAAGAGATACGGCATCAAATGTGCAGCTTCGCGAACCTCAAGTGAACCTACTCTCTTTCGGGGCTATAAATAGGTGTCCTAATTCAGGTGTGATGTTACATATAATTTCACCACTCTTCTTTTTATATTGCTATTTGTCAATAACGTTTTCTTTTTATTAATGTTTACATATTATTCTCATTTTGTTTCAGTTCCTTGTAAGGGATCTGACTGTTTACCTTGAAATGTTCGGGCAGGTTGACAAACAACCCCCAACAAACCATTTAGTTTCGTCTTCTAGTTGCTTTTGTATTGTAGCGAATCATAGACACTTTTTTTGTTAAACAAAATAAAATGTGATCATTTGTCTAGTGGTTGCAGTATTTAACGAGCCAATATAGACTGATTTATTTAAACATTATTAAAAATAATTTTCGAGTTTTTCGATGAATGATTGAAAATTGGGTAACAACGTGCAAGTTTTATACCCAAACGTTAAAGTTCCCAGTAGTTGGTGCATGAGGTAATGTCTGTTAATACAAAATGGAGGGGAAATACGTATTGCTCCATATTAAAGTAATACATTTGTTTCATCTAATACTTCTAATGGCACTCACGCTTGTGTGTCATTTCACAATCTTCCGATTGGGCATAGAAAGAATTTTGTAACTTGAAACATGGGAATAATTATTGACTACTTCCTACTCGGTAGAGGTGTTTAGGCGAGGTGGTTTATAAGTCGCTAACCTTAATCTAGGGCAGTGGTTACCAACAAAAACTTTTCAAGGGCCCTCTAATTGGTCACTATATTGATAAGGACTCCTCAAATTCTTAAATTTATTCACGCAAAATAATTTGAGTTTATATTAGTTATTAGTAAGTAATTTATGGTTGCTTATGCACTTACTTTAAGGTGGAACTTAATTGAAAATGCCTACCTACTTATTTAAGTTGCATACTTAAGAAAATTAAATATGAATTTCATAAGTTTACTACAATTACATTCAAGAAGTGTTTTATTTTATTTTTGTTTAAAATATAAAAAGTAAAACTATCAACATATTAAAGTACTTAGGTCCTAAATATATTAATATTTCGTTTAGAACAAGGAGTTAAAAGTAAAAACAAGAATCAAGTATGTTTAATTGCGATAGACAACTATACAGAAAAAATCTATTGAATTAAAATGTAATAAAGGTATTATTAGTTCAAAATTACCAAACAATGTAAATGGATAACTCACAATTTAACAATAATTATAGTGAGATGAGTTGAATATGTCCTTTGAGTTCATGATTTCAGAAATGTTAGGTTCCATATTTGACTCATTTACTCTGATATCATACTGCATATCAACCCGATTCATATATTCATTTTCACGAAGCACATAGTTACAGATAAGGCCGCAACGTTTTAAATAAAAATATTTTAATTTCAGTGAGATCTCCGGGGACCACCTGTTGGGCACCACTGATCTAGGGTTTGCGAGTTTTTGGAGGCCCACAACAGGGTAAAAAAATATTTAATTTTCTAAACTATAATAAAATATCGACTGGAAACTTCAACATTATATTGTTACAGAACAGGTATTTTTCTGTTTAGAAATATTACTCTCATATAATGGCGAAGCTGCGACGGGTACATTCTAAAAGCACCTAAAGATTGAGATATTAAAATTATCTCATCGTTTTACATATTAATTGCTTTATTGTTATGTTTCATATTACTTTTTTATGATGCATATGTATTTTATTGTTGGTATATACCTGTCCCATGTTAAGCATAAAGGTAAGAAGATGTCAGCTCGTTTAATTGATTTACCTCTTTGTACATTTGAAACAAAAGTTTTTAAAATATATTTTTTAAATGGATATTTTAAAACCGCATTATATATATTTTCTTATACATCCAACACACAGATTGGCATAAATCAAACCTCTCTTCAACTACTCTAAAACTCTTATTTACTCCACATCTGCGTTTAAAACCTCTGCAGTTGCATGATATATTGTGCGATGCAGTACCTATTTAAAAGATTGATTGTTGCGCGTTGAAAGAGAGATCAATTTTCGAACTCAGAATAAAGATTGGAACGGATGGAGCATGTAAACGTAATATATTTCGCCCATTTGTTTGTAACATCGTTTGTAAGTAATTGCTTTAGTGTTTTATTGTTATACATGGAAAAACCAATTTGTTGTATATTGTTAAAAATGTGCTGAATATATTGAAGATTGTTTTATCTACATATGTGCTATTTATTTAATGCTATTCATTATTTCACTTTGAAGAATTTTATTTCATTCTTGTTTACAAATTAGTTACGTTTATTTAAAGCCTATACTGACCAAAAAATACAATAGTTATAATTGTTTTCTCTTCATATATGTTTGTAAAGTGCACTATAGAATGACTGATCAAAAGTATTAGCTACAGCACAAAATACATTTGCCCGAGTCGCTGCTCTCTCAGCAGCAGTTCTTTTAGCTAAATGTATAAATTTTATGTACTTATCTTATTAAGTATTGTTATTTTTCTGCCATTCTCAGCATTGTTAACTCTTGACGAGGCGTTTTGGAAATCCTCTTTCAGTCAGATCTATCTACGGACTGTTAGCCTCCAACCACGAATCCACTTATAAACTTATTCAGGCACGTCCCTATTGGAACTGATTTAGCATAGCCTTCACAGTTGACTTCATTACAATTATTCGTAATTTGTATATAATTTTTATTTTTACAGTAGGCCTATAAATGTTTTTAAAAGTAAGTACCATTTTACTAGAATTTTTTATTTTAATTTTAAAATAAAAATTTTGGAATAATTAGCACAAAATGGGCAGAAATAGTAGAGGGTGGGACTAAACCACTTCTAACAGTGGCGTGGCTGGATAAAAAAATACTATTAAAAGTCCTTAATAGAGGTTCTACAAACATGACGGAAAGAGCTATTGCAAGGTATAGCAGCAGAAAGCCACGTTAGTCAAAGCATTCATGTACAACCTAGCATTAATATTATTTTTACAACCTTCTTTATTATATTGTTTTCAAATTTTGGTATAACATTTAGTGTAATTTTTAGAGACTTTCGTGAGTATATTATTTCTAAAATGAAGCATTGTAGTGAAAGTAGTGTGTACTAGAGTACCAACAGAATGGCGACAGCGTACAGCCAAAATATTTTTCTTTGAGGTTGGAAGAAACATACAGAATAAGAGGTACATATTACCCGATCTGGTTTGTTAAGACGTTTATATAAAGTGAGCAAATTTTTTGACTGAATATATTAAATTATTAGTTCGAAGTTAAACCACGTCCAAGTAAGGTGTTTAATTAAGAAAGGCATATCTTCAACAAACTGCACCAAGCTCGTGCGCTACACGTTTCTATTTGTCTAGCTATTATTTTATTGAAATTGTCAACGATATTTCTTTCGTATCATTTCCTTTTATTAATTCCTGATATTATATTCTAAATGTGTAGTAATGCTTTGTTTTTTCACATTTTTAGCCTTGTCAATCAAATTTACTTGACACGTTTAGGGAAGTTTCCATCCACCTAGAGTACTGTAAACACATCAAACATTTTTTATTCTACGAGGCTAGGAATTACGTATAAATACAGGCGTAAACTGTTACTTCTACACTATTTCAATACTTTTTTCTTTGGGTAATGCCCGAACATGAAAAGAAAGGAATTCACCATTCTTCACCTACCTATCATTCTGAAATCATGATGTTAATTAAAAAAAAACCACTACGAGTCAAAATCCTCTTAAACCCCTATAAAACTCGGATAAAAACCCAACGGTCATTAAATTAAAGGTTTATTTTCAAAGTAAATTTGTTCCCGCTCACGATTAATGTTACTTGAGTTTCTAAGTTTGTACAGTCTATCACAGAAGTTATTATTACTATACTTATTTGTTTAGTTTTAGAATGATCAGAACCAGTATCACTATTATCGCCAAAGGATAAGGAAGAATTCTCAATACAGAAAGATATAATGATGGTCGAATCTACTAAAGGTTTATTGGTGTAAGCCTTCGATAGAGAAAAACTGAGTAGAGTTCTTTTTAGTTATTGTGTTACTTATCTCACGTAACACTGTAACTTTAACTGTAATTATACAGCCCAAGGAGTGACGTGAGAACGGGAAATTTTGACGTTTATGTTGGCGGCTCTGTTGATTTACGATAAGTGGAGTAAGACGCTAAATTGTCGAACCTTTAGGTGGAACGAGTATTAAATCAATGACGTACTCCTTATGGATTCAACCCTCATTCAATCAATATACATAAATGAATCCATTTACGTCTGATGAAGTTCATTTCCTTTTAACTGGGAAAAATAGTTGAGATAGATAGAAAAAAACTGAGTTGAGTTCTATATAGTTATTATGTTACTTATCTCTCATACCATAAAGGAGGGATTTTATACGTTTACGTAGCTAGCTGATTCAGAGGTTCAGCTGGTTCACAGACATGCCAGGCCGGAGTGATAAAATAAGGAACCTTGAGGACGTTTGTATGACAACCTAACCGGCAAACAGATGAAACATACCTTGATAACCCTATGACATAGTAGAGTGTGATATTCCAATATAGAACGTAGGCTATAAATAGCAAGATATAGCATGACTATTGGCCGTTCGGTGCGAGTTACCTACTTGGAAGTTAGAATGGCGGAGCGCTTCTGTCTCAATGTTTGTTGAACCTCGCAGTATCAGTCAGCCTCAACCACTGTATCTTGTTCACTACTATGCTAGGTGCGAGAGAAGGGTGGCCTTCCACCTCCAAAAGTCGACGAATTCTCCTCCCGCGCATGTCAAGTGTCTTGCTCTGTCTCATGAGTTTCTGCGGGGAGATCATCCACCACCTGGTCGATGTAACTAAACTGTAATTATACAGCACAAGGAATGACGTGAGAACGGGAAATTTTATGTTGGCGGCTCTGTTGATTTACGATAAGTGGAGTAAGAGATTAAACTGTCGAACCTTTAGGTGGAATGAGTATTAAAACAATGACGTACTCCTTATTGATTCAACCCTCATTTAATTAATATACATAAATGAATCCTTTTGATGAAGTTCATTTTCTTTTAACTGGGAAACGGTGTCACTGTGACGTATCAATGCTATGTTTAAACGCTTGACAGATGTTTCTATTCTCATCTAAACATTGCCATCCGGTACACCTGATTTAAACAAGGTGGAGGCACTTGACACAATGTCAATCTGTGGCAGGAGTGAGTCGTTCGTGTTGGTGATCGTATTATCTCAAAGTATGTCAACATCGATTGCCACCTTGCTCCAGAACTCTCCTTATATGTCTTAACAGGGTCATCTTGGGAGCCTTGTGTGCAAGAGGAGACCAACCTTACCCTACTGAAGGCTCATATTGAAGAAGAACATCGTCAATGTCTCAAAGAACACAAGGAGGTATGTACAGAGCTATGATAAATGTTCAAAATGTGCCGAGCTATGTACATAACTATGACAATGTGTACGGCGAATAAAACCCCATTTAATTAAACCTTTTTTTTAAATGATGTCTACTGAAATTTATAATTTTATACGCTAATAAATCATTTTCGAAGTTTTCGTCTAATCATTTCAAAATTTACCGGTTCTTGGCGGCGTATTGTGTATATTAAAAAAAACTTTAAAGGGTTTTGAATAAATTTATTTGCCTTGTCTCGGTTATTACATTTTCAATAAATTTTATTAGAGAGTACATATGCGTGTTCAAGCCAACGTTTGCCTGTGATGTCAATGGTGGGATATGAGAAGTGGCCAACAGAATGAAAAGCTGTGAACTCTTCTCTCGGGAAATAATGGCGCCACTGTAAGAAGGTTGGAAGTTAAATGATTCCCATTACAGTAATCACTAAGACACGTCACCCTCACAACATTCCACCGACTTTAGCGTAACGAAAATAAAAGGCTTAGGTAAATAGCCGCCTAAAACAATGCAAAAAAGGTATGCCTTTTCAAGTAGAACAGTTTAAAAATAGATATTTAAAAAAATATAAATAGCTCAAATAAAATGTCTTTGAATATCTCAAAAAAAAAAATTTTCAACTTTTTTTGTTCGTTTCCGCTCGTTTGACGATTACGCTATGTAGGATAAATATTTTGTAAAAATAAAACCCAATTAATTTAACGAATTTCTAAAGCCTAATGTCTAACGCTATACTTGATATCACGGTCTAACGTCGATGTATATTGTCATGAAGTAAAACCTCACGAATGTTCCGCAGGGGAATTTCTAATCTAAATATAAAATTGTTATAATTTTTTGAATTTTGCCGTTGCATGGTATTTTTTTATTAAATCACTCTGAGAACCTTCTATATTACATCTATAATGTTAATACCTGTAGAGGCACCGGTTTATCTACTGAATTACATAGAATGTACTGCTTACACGGATTTATTTAAAATCTGATACTCGACAAGAGGGCCCAAATGAAATAATCGATAGATAGAATTTTAAATTATAGTCGGAGTTAAGATAAATTACTTATAACGTCCTACATTGAGATATAGGTGGCAGTCATGGTATCACGTGTGTGTACTTCTGAAGTAGACCTATTCTCTATAGATGTTGTACAAAGTGTATACTTCCTCGGTCGTTTAACAATCTACCAAACATCAAGATTATGAAACTTCTGGTGTGTTATTGTTTCTACCCCGAAAATAATCCTATTACAGTATTGGAAGGGTGGTATATTAAAAAAAAATGCCTTTTTCAAAAGTTCTCAGTGTTTCTACTTTCAAAACATTTATCTCGAAATAAAGTTACGAATATTTACGTAATAGAGATGTGTACAAGAATAGGAGGGTAGAAAGGGAATCAAAGTTTAGGGCTGATCCTAGAAATAAATATGCAAGTTGAAAATTGAATAGCCTAAATGGAGATTTTCACGAATAATGGAAAACAAGCAGCTCCATCGACGAATTGAAAAAGATAACGTTTCAGTTAAGTTATCCCTTATTGATGATCGATGATATCATGGAATATTTTGCAGACTTTAACCAGAAATAAACGAAAAATATAACAAAAAGTGAACTAAATTTCAAGGCAAAAAAGGCTTAAAGATTATACTAGTTATACGCAACAACAGTCACCCATCTAAAATATATCCAGAAGCGCAAACTGGAACAAGTGGCTCGTTAAACGGAGATTACTATTGAATAAAAATAATAGTTGGTATTAAAAATAACACTAAAACCAGGATTTCATTTTGGAGGATGTTAAATACATTTAAAGTACAGATTACAGAATTCAGCAGACCATAATGTTAAATATTATCTTTGATGAATGTGACACAAGATAAAACACTGCCCTTCCCTTTTTGGACAGGATTAGAGGGGGCATTAATACAGTACCTGTATAGGGGGTGAGAAAGTACCAGTGTAAAAACAAGCAATATATATGTAATTCATTGAACTACTTATTCGTTCAGTTATACTAATACAAGTGAATAAGTGAAACACAATAGTTCAGTGTTAAAACGATAAAAGGAATGATTCTCGTAGGGAACAAATAATATCATAAGGGATGTAACTAACCATCATGCTCTTCATGTACATAAAGTTATCAGCAAAGAAATAATAGCAATTTGTGACACGTTTAGATCTGACTAGATGGTTTCCTAACACCTCTTTAAAGAAATTCGTATCGAGGGTTCTTTAAACAATCAATCTCAGTTACTTACTACTTATTTACTACCCTAGACTAAAACGCAATATGATAATTGAACTTCTGTTTTTTTTGTGTGTGCCTACTGTACGTAACAAAAGTTTGGAGACTCAAGTTTGGCGGCTCATAAAATCTAAACTTTGCTATACATCTTTACGAAGTAAAAACCAAAAAATTCAACATTATTTTCTGTATTGATTGGTATTATTTAAAACAATTTTGGTTTTATTTTCATTTTTATATCGTAGCATAACCGAAAAAAAACACGGTTTTTGTAGTCTTTAAAAGGATACTTCCACTTTAAAAATTCAAAACTAATAAATCTGTGACCAAGCGAAACTATTGTCTCTATAACTTATATAACGGAATAAACAAAATTAAACAATTCCAACGGTGTATTTGTTAATGCTACCCGATAAATTGTTGTAGAAAAAATGTTGTTTAAGAAAAATTGCTATAAAAACGTTTGTAGTAAAATAAAGATTCTGAAACTAATAAATTATGTTTACAAGACCTTCTCAAATACCATATTAAAATTTAGACAATTCGGATCACAGATTTGTTAGTTTTGAATTTTTAAAGTGGAAGTATCTTTTTAAAGACTACAAAAACAGTGTTTTTTTCGGTTATGCTATAAGATAAAAAAGAAATTAGAACAGAAAGTTTTTAAAATAACACCAATCAATGAGAATGGTGGATTTTTTTGGTTTTTATTTGGTCAAAATTGATAGCATAGATTTTATGAGCGGTCAAACTCGAGTCTCCAAACTTATGTTACGGACAGTAAGTGTTTCTGTAGCTTGCGCGCAGGTTTGTGTGTGTGTGTGTGTGTGAGAGAGAGAGAGAGAGAGAGAGAGAGAGAGAGAGAGAGAGAGAGAGAAAGAGAGAGAGCTCTTATTATTTCAAAACGGAAAGGTTAAAGACCTAGGTGGCAAATTCTCTAAAAAAAAATTGAGTTGGGTTTCCGTCCAAAGATATAAATTATGTTATATATTTTTTTGTCTATTTTAAGTACTGAACAAATAAATTGCAGTTTATCACACTATACCATTTTGATCTAAATACATCATTTCTGGTATAAATTATAAATTCAGGCTTACAAAACTTCAAAAGGAAAATTATAACAAACTGGAATAAATTTAACAAACTGGTAATAATTTCCCGGCCGTATTTTAAATTACAACACCACAAAAAAGCACTTGCAAATTCTGACAGTTTAGTCAGTTCATAGCGATATGTTGCGCATCTCAGCGTACATGTCGCTTGATCTCGCAAGTTTTGACGTACGTTAAAATGTACGACGTTAACGTACGATGCAGGAGAACGCTTGAGTCTGAAATATGAAACTGACGGGAAATGAGAAAACTTGGCCCGTAACGCTGCTCCTCACTCTGACAACACTGTTTGCTTGGTTGTGACATTAACGTTAGGTGTGTTCGGAAGCTTTGATGCACGTGTGCTTCACGCATATAATCAGACAAGATATTCACCAGTGAAGAGTGCAACGTATGGGGTACGAATAAATGTTTGTTTCGTAAAACATTACTTTATTTAATTCAATTTAGAGGTTTGCAATCATTTTCGAAATTCGTAAAAAATTTAAGATACATTTCTTTTTAACAGTACAAAAAAATTCGTTTCTCAATATAATACAGCTAATTAGAATTTCGAAAATACCACGAAAACATATAGTCAATATTTTACTTAAGTATTCTGCCCAAACATTTCTCCTATAACATTTCAACAGTACGCTGTCAATAACATTTCAATTCAATTATAAACTGCCTCCCCAACAAAACCGCCTTAGTTCACAATCAACGGCCCACGTTAAACAACCCAAGCCCGCATAAACTACATTCCTATGTTGTGAACATATTTCTTAAAGTTTAAACTTTTATACTTCTGTTAGCTGGATATTATAATTCACCAACTTGATTTCATTCATACAAGAGCTGTTTCTTTTTTTTAATAAGTAATGTTTATATAATTTCACAGTACAACATTCAATTTGCTACTATAAAATAAAAGTATATTTTAAACTATAATTAATTTAATTTAAATAAATTTAATATTTATAAAATTGCAGTAGAAATAATGCGTGTGAATCGGCCATGTATGTAAAAATCGATCTATGGCAAAAAAATGAAGTTAAAATGCTATAAATCATTAAAAAACTAATTAGAACATAACATAACCTTACAAATGTTTACCAGTCCAGTTTACTTTAAACATTTCTTTTATATTATAACGTCCTAAAAAAAATGCATAAACCTCTAACAATAATATTTATTGCTGTACACAACTTTCTTTCTTTATTTCATTTTACTTTTCATATAATTTACTCGAATAAAGACCTACGATAATTCTAAACATAAAGGGTATTATATTTGAATGCCATTTAAACCATAGCTTCTAAATAATGTCTAACAGAAGAAGAAAACAGATTTTAGTATTAAACATAATGTTTTGCACTTCATTTGGACAAATCTGGACAAAATTTGTTGATAAACGTATTGTTACATATTTTTGTAGAAATTCCAAGTGATGAAGTCACAGTCTATGGAATTACTCCCGTGTAAAGTTTTTTTTGTATGCAGTGTCATAAGAAATTACAATTCGAAAAAAGTTTTATAATATTTTTAACTGTGGATTAATTCTATATTTTTTAAGTTTTATTTAACCAGTTTTCGACCAGTTTTATAATAAACTCTTATTATTAAAGTTATGGCTATATCATTTTTTTAAATGGTTAAAAGTTGCCAAAATAACTAAAATACCAAATTCATCGATTTGCCAGTACCTTTGTGCAATTTAAGGCCAGTTTGAACAGATTACTTTATCATAATAGAAGTCGTTTGACAAAAATTAAAAACTGAAAAATTGTATTTGAACTGTAATATACAAATTTATTTATGACACATATTTTACTAAGCCAACTAAGTTCAATGCTTCCATTTCGGACGTATATTAACATAACAATATAGAATAAAGTGTACCCTTTATAAAACGAAACCACCCTCTGTTCTTTTACAAGGTCTTTTACTACAGGGTTGTTATTTCTGATAAAACATTTTTCTCCCGTCACAAAATCTTTATACCCTGAAACAGTTAAATGGTAAGCATTTGTTTTACAGTCGAGGTAAATTACGATATTCCGCATCGAATTTACAACGCCCTTATGTTTTATTCCTCTGACACGGCGTTAAAGTCTTTTACCGAAATCAAGCCTCGTTTTTTGTCATCATATTTCTATAATTTCGTAAATATGACGACTTCCGTTATACAAATTACGATATTCCGTATCGAATTTATAGCGTCCTTACGTTTTATTCCAATGACACGGCGTTAAAGTATTTTACCTAAATAAAGCCTTTTTTTTGTATCGTACACTTCCATAATTTCGTAAATATTACAACTTCCGTTTCTCAAATTACGATATTCCGTATCGAATTTACAGCGCTCTTATGTTTTATTCCTCTGACACGGTGTTAAAGTCTTTTACCGAAATCAAGCCTTGTTTTTTTGTCATCATATTTCTATAATTTCGTAAATATGACGACTTCCGTTATACAAATTACGATATTCCGTATCGAATTTATAGCGTCCTTACGTTTTATTCCTATGACACGGCGTTAAAGTATTTTACCTAAATGAAGCCTTTTTTTTGTATCGTACACTTCCATAATTTCGTAAATATTACAACTTCCGTTTCTCAAATTACGATATTCCGTATCGAATTTACAGCGCTCTTATGTTTTATTCCTCTGACACGGTGTTAAAGTCTTTTACCGAAATCAAGCCTTGTTTTTTGTCATCATATTTCTATAATTTCGTAAATATGACGACTTCCATTACACAAATTACGATATTCCGTATCGAATTTATAGCGTTCTTACGTTTTATTCCTATGACACGGCGTTTAAGTATTTTACCTAAATAAAGCCTTTTTTTGTTATCGTACACTTCCATAATTTCGTAAATATAACGACTTCCGTTTCTCAAATTACGATATTCCGTATCGAATTTACAGCGCTCTTATGTTTTATTCCTCTGACACGGCGTTAAAGTCTTTTACCGAAATCAAGCCTCGTTTTTTGTCATCATATTTCTATAATTTCGTAAATATGACGACTTCCGTTACACAAATTACGATATTCCGTATCGAATTTATAGCGTTCTTACGTTTTATTCCTATGACACGGCGTTTAAGTATTTTACCTAAATAAAGCCTTTTTTTGTTATCGTACACTTCCATAATTTCGTAAATATAACGACTTCCGTTTCTCAAATTACGATATTCCGTATCGAATTTACAGCGCTCTTATGTTTTATTCCTCTGACACGGCGTTAAAGTCTTTTACCGAAATCAAGCCTCGTTTTTTGTCATCATATTTCTATAATTTCGTAAATATGACGACTTCCGTTACACAAATTACGATATTCCGTATCGAATTTATAGCGTTCTTACGTTTTATTCCTATGACACGGCGTTTAAGTATTTTACCTAAATAAAGCCTTTTTTTGTTATCGTACACTTCCATAATTTCGTAAATATGAAGACTTCCGTTTCTCAAATTACGATATTCCGTATTGAATTTATAGTGTCCTTACGCATGATTCCTAACACGAAGTTAAAATCATCTACCGAAATCAAGCCCTGTTTTTGTCGTCATATTTCTATAATTTCGTAAATATGACGACTTCCATTACACAAATTACGATATTCCGTATCGAATTTATAGCGTCTTTGCGTTTTATACCTATGACACGGCGTTCAAGTGTTTTACCTAAATAAAGCCTTTTTTTTGTATCGTACACTTCCATAATTTCGTAAATATAACGACTTCCGCTTCTCAAATTACGATATTTCGTACTGAATTTTTTGCACCCTTACTTTTTATTAATCTGTCACGGCGTTGAAGTCTTTTGCCCCAATCAAAGTATTTTCATCTTAAACTTATATAATTAAGTAAATATGACGACTTGTGTTGTATAAATTAACCTTTACACTGAGTTTTTATTTTTGTAAAAATATATTCCATGTCGTGCCCGACTGTCAAACCTGACTTTATTGATTATATACTACAGCAATAGTATAGGCCACAGTTTTTGCATTTCTTCATTCGTGGTTTTCTACTATAATCACGCACTTTACTGCAATCCCAACTTTATAAAAATGACTCTTAGGTTACGGCATCTAACCCTCTTGAATAATACTCATATCCTTCCATAATTGTTTTTAGTACACCTTTCAGCATACAGTTCAATAGAATGTCCTAAATAATTCCTTGACCTATTTCCTCTCGTTTCAATACAGGTTTATTCCTCTACCAAATAAAAACTGTTTAAATCTTTTCATTAATCGACATTATAATGAGCTATCAAAACAATCTTTAAATAAGATATAAAAACTCATTTTCAACTGATGATAGTTATTTCATTATTTACAAACATCTTTATAATCTATAGTAATTGCAAATCATTTATTTTTAGTTTCAACATCGCCACATCTCACATATTTAAGACTAGGATGTGGTCGACATTAACAAATTCCGTGTTTCATATACCAATTAATAGTTTTTACAAAAGAAACGTTTAACAAGCAAAAGGTAAATGAGTTTTATTTATTAATTACACTGTATAAAAACCTATCAAGTAACTTTTTTCGGGTAATCGATTAGTTTTTTAGTGTTGTAACTCTTGCTTTTGACTACAAGTGCAATCACTAGTTATTGCAACAGTTAGCGCAACTTAGTTGCCTGGTGACCGCATACAGTCACTGTAAGTACAAATATGACCTTTAGTTCAAATGAATACTGGAAATATCACTTGTAACTCAAAAACACGCTTTATTAAGAGTAGAACTAGAAAAGTAAAAGTAACTATGAGTATATAGAAATAGTTTTTGAGTGACAGACAAGTCCATGTCTAGCCCTAACGAGACGTATAAAAGTAAAGGCTACTTGTACTTAATAAAGGTAATTTGCTAGCTTACTTTTGGATATATAAATAAAAAAACTACCTGGGCCCAAAAATATTACATCAAAGAGATTTATGTACATTATTTCCTGCTTTGTTGAGGATTGACACTATAACCCCGTTATTTTACTTTAGAGGAAAGGATTTCCTATAAGCGAAGTTGGGCCTCGAGCCATAACTTTCCCTTAATCCTAGCCCCAGGTGACATTGCACCCCCTCCTTACAGCTATTTACATGTCACCTTTACTTACCTTTCATAATCCGCTTGCAACAAGGGACGCGCATCTTGTAGAATGCAAATAGAGTTGCAGAACATTCTCAATAGGGAACTATGCATGCAACTCCTACACGAGATGGTATGAACTTACATCCTTCACCAGGGATCAATATGTCTTTTTTAATCATAACCGTCATCATTCACAGGCAATAATAGTCAAATTAATTTATCGCCTTGGCAAAAAGGAAGTTACACTTACGGTATACAATTAAAGATAACTTAAACAAACGCTTGCCTGAAGTAGCACCAATACATCTGAGGGTTTTCATTGTCTTCCTCTTTATCGGAGACCCACAGTTGTCATCAATCATAATCTTCCGTCACAAACTCTCTTATGACCTTATAACCTAACTGATCCTTGGATTCTTGAGTGAAAATTTTATCTGTGGCATTTCGTTCGCAGTTTTATCTCTTTAGCCCTGATGAGTTTCAGAATAATTTTGTTTAAAGGGGTTTTCATTTTTAAATTTCATACCATTTCCGGAGGACAGAATAATTTCCACTTGACGTTTTGGCCTAGGAGTAGTGCGGAAGGCATTGATTGTATTTATTAGTATTTTGTACGACTCTAGGTATTGTGTATATAAACCAAGTTATGAATCGGAAAAAGTGTACTGTTTGAATTTAAGCTTTAACTAATATTGTCAAAAACGTGTTATAAAAAAAAAATAATATTAGTAAAACCTTATGGTGTAGGCCTAATATTAATTTTTAATACATGTCTAGTTTAGGTCTTTATTTCGAAAACTTTTTTTTTTATCAAAACCTACGGAATATGTAAGGTTGAGTAAGAACTACATTCTGAAACCTATTGTTAGAATCACGTAACAGTGTACTTGGCCGTGTGTGTACTATCACTTTTGAAAACAGGTTACATATTGAGATAGTTCGATACATCAACAGTTTCTACATCCGGTATGTTTAACTATTTCAAGAACGTTTATATCATACTCAAGCTAATTTATCTAATATCCAACTTCTCATGCAGGTCAGTATTTTGACAGTCAAAATCATGTTTGTAGATCGTATAAAAGTATTTATACTGACCCTCTACCATGTTTCGCCTAGGGCGATCTCTCAAGGCGAAGTGCACGGTTACGTGGTCCGCACTATATTAGGAACACATTCAAACAATAGTTTATGATTAAAGTCTATTTATTCCAAAGATATGATGTCCTTGAGTTGAAAGGTGTCGCATTTCTCCTACGTGCTTTAACCAGAATGGAATGTCTCAAGTCACACAATAATTTCTACTCTTCGCTTTTGATAGGGTCGTTTTGATTATTGGTAGGATGCATGTATAACTAAATTGATAAAAATTTGTAAAAGAAAAACAATTCATAATAAAAACTACCCTGTCGGAAAAAGTTACGCTGTTGTTACATAATCGTTAAAATTAAGCCGAAGTTAAATTTGGCACCCATACCGACCGTTCTAAAGGGCAGTTTACACGCCACGTCTTATTGTACGTTCTGTCGGGCGTACAAAATGTACATACTCTTGATATGTGTGAAGTTTGTTTAGTAAACCTTTTTGTGAGACATTTTTTTATGATGAACGAAACACGGCTGTTTTCTTTTATTTTTTTTCAACCATAGGAAGGTGGTGTTTACAACGACAGAGAGAAAAGGTATGAAGAGGGAAAAGAAAAGATGGTCAAGGGACTGGTTTCTGAGAAAAAAACCAGTATTCCCGCGTCTCGTTACTGAAAGAAGTGAGTTACAAACCTGATGAATGGCGGAATTATTTGCGAATGGACGCCTCAGCCTATTGTCAATTACTAGAGTTGGTAACACCATACATACTGAAACAAGACACCTGCATGAGAAATACCATTACAACCACAGGAACCTTCAGATATCTTGCAACAGGACGCAGCCTCAAGGACTTGGAGTTCACAACATCCCAATAACATTCCAACATTCCAAATAATTCCTGAAACCTTTGACGCAATCTACTTGATTTCAAAACGTATCCGTGGTACATCTCGATCATTTAAAAATTCTAATAGGTCAAGGTACCACAAGGTGGTTTGTTTACGTCTTCGACTCCAGTTCCAGAGATTTCTGATGCCCTCAGTCAGAGTTTATTATTTTTGTAATTGTCTCTTTGTTTACCACCGTGTCTATTTCTTTGTAGTTTTTATATGTTCCTCATTCGCGACGTCTTTTTTTATTAAGGTCACTATAGTCTTTACTTTTCACTTGTCACAAACAGAGAAAACTTGTATACGTTTCTATGAATTCCCCGAGAAAATCGTGGGTGCATTGCCGCAAGTCTTATTAGGTTTTGTGGGGAAAAGAAAGCAAACTGGAAAGGAGTTAGTCGTGAACTGAGCGAAGATGGACGTCTTGTCTAAACATGAGTCTACACGTTTCGTTTGTCCTATCAGTTCACGCAAAACGATGGTTCATCCATCAGGATTTCATTCCGATTCGACAATACGTACGTTTTGCTGTCTACACGTTTCGTTTGTGCTATCAGTTCACGCAAAACGATGGTTCACCCATCAGGATTTCATTCCGATTCAACAATACGTACGTTTTGCTGTCTACACGTTTCGTTTGTGCTATCAGTTCACGCAAAACGATGGTTCACCCATCAGGATTTCATTCCGATTCAACAATACGTACGTTTTGCTGTCTACACGTTTCGTTTGTGCTATCAGTTCACGCAAAACGATGGTTCACCCATCAGGATTTCATTCCGATTCGACAATACGTACGTTTTGCTGTCTACACGTTTCGTTTGTCCTATCAGTTCACGCAAAACGATGGTTCACCCATCAGGATTTCATTCCGATTCAACAATACGTACGTTTTGCTGTCTACACGTTTCGTTTGTGCTATCAGTTCACGCAAAACGATGGTTCACCCATCAGGATTTCATTCCGATTCGACAATACGTACGTTTTGCTGTCTACACGTTTCGTTTGTGCTATCAGTCCACGCAAAACGATGGTTCACCCATCAGGATTTCATTCCGATTCGACAATACGTACGTTTTGCTGTCTACACGTTTCGTTTGTCCTATCAGTTCACGCAAAACAATGGTTCACCCATCAGGATTTCATTCCGATTCGACAATACGTACGTTTTGCTGTCTACACGTTTCGTTTGTCCTATCAGTTCACGCAAAACGATGGTTCACCCATCAGGATTTCATTCCGATTCGACAATACGTACGTTTTGCTGTCTACACGTTTCGTTTGTCCTATCAGTTCACGCAAAACGATGGTTCACCCATCAGGATTTCATTCCGATTCGACAATACGTACGTTTTGCTGTCTACACGTTTCGTTTTGTCCTATCAGTTCACGCAAAACGATGGTTCACCCATCAGGATTTCATTCCGATTCGACAATACGTACGTTTTGCTGTCTACACGTTTCGTTTGTCCTATCAGTTCACGCAAAACAATGGTTCACCCATCAGGATTTCATTCCGATTCGACAATACGTACGTTTTGCTGTCTACACGTTTCGTTTGTGCTATCAGTCCACGCAAAACGATGGTTCACCCATCAGGATTTCAATCCGATTCGACAATACGTACGTTTTGCTGTCTACACGTTTCGTTTGTGCTATCAGTCCACGCAAAACGATGGTTCACCCATCAGGATTTCATTCCGATTCGACAATACGTACGTTTTGCTGTCTACACGTTTCGTTTGTGCTATCAGTCCACGCAAAACGATGGTTCACCCATCAGGATTTCAATCCGATTCGACAATACGTACGTTTTGCTGTCTACACGTTTCGTTTGTGCTATCAGTCCACGCAAAACGATGGTTCACCCATCAGGATTTCATTCCGATTCGACAATACGTACGTTTTGCTGTCTACACGTTTCGTTTGTGCTATCAGTCCACGCAAAACAATGGTTCACCCATCAGGATTTCAATCCGATTCGACAATACGTACGTTTTGCTGTCTACACGTTTCGATTGTGCTATCAGTCCACGCAAAACGATGGTTCACCCATCAGGATTTCATTCCGATTCGACAATACGTACGTTTTGCTGTCTACACGTTTCGTTTGTCCTATCAGTTCACGCAAAACGATGGTTCACCCATCAGGATTTCATTCCGATTCGACAATACGTACGTTTTTCTGTCTACTCGTCACGTTTGTGCTATCAGTCCACGCAAAACAATGGTTCACCCATCAGGATTTCAATCCGATTCGACAATACGTACGTTTTGCTGTCTACACGTTTCGTTTGTGCTATCAGTCCACGCAAAACAATGGTTCACCCATCAGGATTTCAATCCGATTCGACAATACGTACGTTTTGCTGTCTACACGTTTCGTTTGTGCTATCAGTTCACGCAAAACAATGGTTCACCCATCAGGATTTCATTCCGATTCGACAATACGTACGTTTTGCTGTCTACACGTTTCGTTTGTGCTATCAGTCCATGCAAAACGATGGTTCACCCATCAGGATTTCATTCCGATTCGACAATACGTACGTTTTTCTGTCTACTCGTCACGTTTTATTGGATAAGATCTGGTATATTATTAAAACAAAACTTGTGTGCAAAATTATAAATGAATTACATTCCAAAGTTATACGAAGTTGAAATGAAGACATCTGATCTAAGATTGCTGTGTAATTCAGGAAGTCCTTTAATACCACCCTCTCAGCATAGTGCGCAACAATACATTATTGCCACGGACAATAACGCAAAACAGTGCATTACTGCAGTGGCAATCATCGCATGCCGTCATTAATAGATATTACAGGAAACAGAACGATAAATAAAACAGCGGCGAGCCATGTGGAGTCCATCAGCATTTCATGAAGTCGTGACATCTTGCCATTAATTCACCGTACAATATAGTTCCCATTGCGGCCACTGTTAGCGCCACACGCACTCTATTAAACACGCAATTACCTACGGTCATTGAAAAGCATTTACGCTTGACCGGCACAAAGAAAACAGTGTTTCGTCATTACGCGCGTTTTGACGAACGCTCATGTGACGGAAATGAGCGAACAATCCCTAAGGATAATAAATTTCCGTACAGCTGTTTTGTCGGTGTAAACAGGATGTGTCCGACGTTTATTAAGAGTTGTTTATATTTTTACAGGAAATACAGTTCTTTAAATTTTCAACCAACAAAAATATAAAGTGAAAAAACATTTCGTTTGTATATTTTTATTTATCGAGGAACGGCAATTTTAAGCTTTAACAATATGGCGTTCCAGTCCCGAGAGAGTTTCATGCAATCCAGTTTTACTTTTCAAACTCTTTGCTTCCTTGAAAACTTTTAATGACCTATTCAACCCGGAAGAGTGTTTGTGTCTAGTTTATCTTGCTTGCTTTTTTACTTTATAGAATTTTTATAAAAATAAAAATTTATAACATCCAATGTGAGTGAATGTTGGTTATTGCTATACTAAATGTATTAGAATCATTGTCAAAGTAACTTTAAAGCTAATTTACTGTTTCTTGTTAAAACTAAAATGTCAGATAAAAGAGAAGAAAGAAAAATAATTATACAATAGTTACGTGTTTCCTCATTACTGGTAAAGGGGAGCAACGGAAAATTATTTATTAAAAGAGTTCAGTATATTTTTCCAAAGGATATTTATATTTTCTGAGTAAATTAATGATTACGTATTTCATTAAAAACTAATTTATTAAAAGGAAATTAGTAACAAATACCTGTTGCTTTCATAATAGTTGTGCCTGTAATACAATTAAAAAAAAGCTTTCGATATAGAGTAATAAGGTTTAACGAATCTTCAAGTAAAATGTTTTGATACCTGTCTTCTACTCTTTGTACCATACAGAACTATTTAAATGTGTGTGTGTGTGTGTGTGTGTGTGTGTGTGTGTGTGTGTGTGTGTGTGTGTGTGCGTGCGTGCGTGTGTGTGTGTCTATGTGTGTGTGGGTGTGCGTTTGTGTGTGTGTGTGTGTGCATGTGTGTGGGTGTGTGTGTGTGTGTGTGTGTGTGTGTGTGAGAGAGAGAGAGAGAAAGACAGAGGCAAAAAGTGAGTGAGAGAGAAAGAAAGAGAAAGAGTAAGTGTGTGTGTGTGTGTGTGTGTGTGTGAGAGAGAGAGAGAGAGAGAAAGTGTTGGAAACAAATCTTTACTGAATTCATGAGAAGTTTTCATCCGACTTTATATTAAATTTCTGGAGTTAATTAGGTCGAAAATACATTGCCTACGACTGCAAATTAACAAAGATTTCAACATGAACGTTCCCCTAAGTTACGTAACTGTCCATAAAGTAACGGTGTGATAGGGAACTTACGATAGGTGGAAACACGATATAACTTAAATACACAATTGAAACCTTGTCAATACAGATCAAAAACTTTGTAGCATTGTGATATTGGAAAAATAAAGAGTCCTTACTATTTGCAAAAACTTATGTGATATGGGATAATATGCATTCTTAATAAATTTCTGTTTTTCCAAGAACAGAATGAATACTATATTTCAATAAACTAGTTACTTAAGCTCTCTCCATCTACCTCCCAACCCCCTCTCTCTCTCTCCACCTACATACAATCTACAAAAAGCAGCACTTTTAGTATTTCACATTAAAAATAATTGCGTTAATTTTAGCATTGACTAAAAAGTTGTGATCGGGTTTTAGAACTGAAAAATGAAAATTGTAGAAAAATGTAGCCTATTTCTTGAGTATGGTAATAAAACTAAACGCAGTTGAGTTGGTTTGGAAAACTAAGCAAAAGTAAATTGAATATCGACCGCATGTCAACTAATACCACAATCATTACAGCTTGTGATTGAATACAAAAAGTAAGAGCTCGAAGTGGCTGCAATCAATATTGTTTCACCGCGAAATAGGAGAAAGAATGCGAGCTTCTTGTTACCATTCGGAAAATAAACGTCTCAATATCAGACCAAGAATTACGCGCGTTTCGACACGTTCACTCAATGTTTAAGACCCATCCTAGGACAATCAAGATCGCGTTCTTTCCCTTCACGAGCTCTGCATGGACATCTGTAAGGTTTTGATAGATGTGTAATCGAGTAAATGATTACAAAATCCCCTTTATTTTACTCGTAATATAACATTTACCAACCGTTATTGCTAAAACCAAACATTTTCAAACTCTAATGTCAAAACAAGAAAAATCATCTCTTACCAAATCCCTACACTTACCAAATAATTTTGGTAAATCCTAAAATTTACTAGTAAAACCAAAGATTTACCAATGTACGAGGATTCACAGAAACATATACAGTACACACAAAATTGTAATTCGCTTTTGAGCACATGTTATAAAAAAGTAATGTAAAACATCTACACATAAAAAATAATTTATTTATCTAACGCGTTTCAAAGTTAAAGTCTTCATCATCATGATTATAGGTAACACAACATCTAAACAATAATTAAAATAAACAATAAATATAGTTTAAATATACACGTATAACTTATACATACTGATGATGATGACTTCGTCCCTGAAACGCGTTTTACTATTGAACAAATTATTATATAATAATTATTACTACAAATATAAAATGTTAAATTATAAAAAAATTAAAAATTCTTAAAATATAAACCTTAATCAGCAAGCGCGACCTACCTCAGCGATAAATTGCCCCAATATTAAGGCCATAAATAAGGGAGAACATCTAGGGAGTACTAAAGACATCGCATTAACACCAAAGTAGGGGGTAGTATTACAACACCATTATCACCTTAGTATATACTTAATGTCTTCTGAGTAGGGGTGGGTTTGCGCCAAGAAGTTACAATAGGGAAATTTACTGCATTAAGTTGTGCAAGGTAAATCGCTCGTTACAGGCGCCCATAAACAAAAGATTAGGGGATTTGGGATTTTAATATTGGTAACTTTGAACATCTGGATATATGCCGGTTTTACGATTCTAAAAATGAGCTCGGCTAGTGACAAGGGCACGACAAAACGGGTAATATGAAATTAATATGGATAAAATTAAATTTAATCGAACGTAGATTTATATTGCCCCTTTCAGTGTTAAATAAAACTAACACAAATAAGAACATTTAACGGATCGAAAGCAAAAATACGACTAGGTTGGCATCATCACAAATGTTGCAATTTAGTTTAATGCTGTTGTAACTTAGAAACATTTGTCAAACATTTTAAAAATATAATTTTTAACGATTGAATGATATGTAAATTTTTACCTAAGTTTCTGTATTTGTGTCAAGCCCTGGATTATTTTTATTGTTGTTGAATCAGGAGTTTAGATTTCTTTTATAAATAGTAGTAAAGCTAAAAGTATCCGGTGAGGTTTGGAATTTTTTTAAAAAATAATAAAGTTTACTAACGCACGAGGTAAACAATTCACAGTCATTTTTAGACTATTTTCTTGTCCAGGAATGTCCAAGAAAATGGAGCTACTTAATTGGTAAACGAGTTAGCACATGTCGGCGAACTTAATTTTGTTTTTTATTTTGTTTTATTTGAGTTATAAAATAAGGGTTATTTTTATCTTTTATGTAAAAAAAAATTAAAATTTTTGGAGCGTCAAGATAACTCTGTTACTTCCTAACAGTTTCTACATTTCCAGGTATAATTGTTTTTTGCAAAATCTGGTCTGGCTAGTCGATAATCATTGTAGAAACAAAACAGAATCTCCAGTCCGATCCCCAATTTTATTCATATTCTGGTCCATTAAAATGTGCTTTTAATTATCTTATAATACCTGCGGGGTGGTTGCAATTTCGTTCACTTCACAAGGCATTAAACTGTTTTGTCCCATATTGTTTGCACGTGTTTGTTAAGCGTGAGACTAAGTGGAAATGAGACCATTGACGCCTAGGGTGAAGTAAAACATTAATTTACGCTACCTTTAACATCGCTGTTTGAACTAAACGCAATGACGTTTTCATTTCGCGTATTTACGTTGGCACTACTGTAGGACTGTATTGGTTAATGTTTCGTGTGTTTCAAAGCTACAAAAACAGAACTCTTAATAGTGCCTGTGTGCAGGATCAAAAATAAAACAAGTCTTTGTTATTGGATATAGTGGTTGTAGAATCGTTTTCTAGAAGCAAGCCGACAGAGACCCCCCCCCCCCGGGTAAGCCACACTGTCCCGGCGATGCCATAATTTTCCCTTTCGCAATACAAGGATCACAATGTATTTTCCTTAGTACTACTTGGTACTAACATTTACCATTCATTGACTTTATTCTACTATTTAAAAACGGCTTCGACTTTTACAGTTTCATGTGATGAAAGTGAGGACACATGTCATTTTGATATTTTTAAACTACTGAGAAGTCAGCACCAAGTATTATAATTATTTCCATGTTTCTAGAGACTTTCTACGTCACCAGGTTTATTGTTTCTGTAATATCAAATACTTCTGGATAACCTATAATTAGCATTTCTTGATTTTAAAATAAGATTTTCATTACAACCTGGAGCTAAGCTTATGAGAATATATTACTTCACCATACACCTACGTTAATCAATTCTCACAAAGTGTTTCATAGTGCTTAAACCCAAACATGTTTCAGTAGCGATGCTATCACCATCAAGTATAATGCTCGTTGATATAATTAATATTTTGACCAAACGAAAGCACACGTTGTGGCGGTGTTGATTTCTTATTGAGGATAGCATGCTATTGACCATGAGTGGTGTTTAACATTATAAATCGTTTTGTGGGAATAGAGTTATTTAAAATTACGTTGTAGTAAGATTTTCACTGTTGAAATGTTTTCCTTGTAATAAATGTTTTCCTTGTAATAAATGTTTTCCTTGTAATAAATGTTTTCCTTGTAATAAATGTTTTCCTTGTAATAAATGTTTTCCTTGTAATAAATGTTTTCCTTCTAATAAATGTTTTCCTTGTAATAAATGTTTTCCTTGTAATACATGTTTTCCTTGTAATAAATGTTTTCCTTCTAATAAATGTTTTCCTTCTAATAAATGTTTTCCTTCTAATAAATGTTTTCCTTGTAATAAATGTTTTCCTTGTAATAAATGTTTTCCTTCTAATAAATGTTTTCCTTGTAATAAATGTTTTCCTTGTAATAAATGTTTTCCTTCTAATAAATGTTTTCCTTCTAATAAATGTTTTTCTTCTAATAAATGTTTTCCTTGTAATAAATGTTTTCCTTGTAATAAACGTTTTCCTTCTAATAAATGTTTTCCTTGTAATAAATGTTTCCCTTGTAATAAATGTTTTCCTTGTAATAAATGTTTTATATTTTACGTTTATATCTTCAGTTAGAAAAAATAATCTGCAAAATCGTATTTTTAAGCGCACACAGATCGGCGACGAAAGAACATACATAAGGAACGTCCATAAGTGTGCACCATCGTACACCAACAGTACGAAACGATTCCCTCATACACCAAAGAACCTGGGCTTAATGTAGAACGGTTAATAGGATTTATAGACAGGGCAATTATCAATGTCGGGAAAAGTAACAAAACCTAACCAATCCCGAAGCTGTCACTTTGCATCACACAGAATCTTATAAAATAAAATTGCATATGGCCTAGAATTTCAGAGAGCTGGAAATGTGTAAAGGCCAGATAATTCTGCATCAAGGGGTGAAGGACAGCAAGCCAGTCACCCCTTGGTTGACAAGGGTAGCCAGGTAGCTTTTCAATCGTCGGACTTTGAGCCAGCCAGCCTCTCTGTCTCCTTCACTGTTGGAGAAAGGGGAAGTGAGACAAAGAGACGGAGGAGACTTTCCACTTCAGTGGATACACCAAGAGTTTAAGAGCCTCTTGGAAAACCAACTCATTCTACTAACTCGTTTTTACTGGCCTGCCCTTTATACTACTACGCCCAATTTTATTCAAAATCGATTAAGTGTAGGTCTAATTTAATTATTTTCATAAAACTATGCCAGAAAGTAATCTTGACACGACATAAGTCTATCATAATTGTCAATTAAAAGACTCGCCAATTATACTGGTAGGGTAAAAAATCAAATCCATTGTTTTTAAACTCTATAAGGGAGAAATAAAATAGAGTAATGAGTATCAAAACGTTAAAATAACTACAAAGAAAATCCGCTGTTTTTAAGAATTTAAAAATGTTATTGTTAAAATATCGAAAATAAATGCAATTTTAAATTTTGATATTATCAAATTCTCTTACGAAGTATACGCGAAATTGTACATTAATTAAACACACACAAAATTCCTAGTTAAGTTTTTAACTAGAGGGAAAATGTTTTATCTTGTATGATTTTTAACAAAATGTATTTGTATGTAGAGTTGACGGTTTGATAAACAGATTACCATGCAAACATTTCAATAAAATTATAGAAAATAAGTTGTAATTTGATTCAAATTGTTCATTAATTGTATTAATTTAACTGTACTTTTGACTGAATTAAAATACATTTAATGCACTTTTAAAATTTATGAAAACTATCAAAATGTTATTTATTATTGAAAAGTCAAAATAATTTTCATTCACACATAAGGTGGCTAAAATAATGTAAGATATTAGCGTTGCATCAGTTAATTCATCCGGTCCTACAAGACAATAATATTTTAAGAATGGTTTAGTCGTGTATCGTTTACAATCATACTTTCGCGGAAGTTTATCTTTCTCTTCTTCTCTCGCAACCTCCCCCCCCCACAATGTACCTGCGGCTGTCTTATTGTCCGGCCCCTGATTCTTGACAGGAGTCATAAACCGCCGCTGGCTTACTGTCCGTTTCCCTGCATCAAGAAACGTTTGGGGCGATGAACTAGATACGTTTGATAGAGAGACGAAGAAAAGGCAGTTATGATCATATGAGAGAAAACTGTCTCTGATTGGAGTAACGGCTCATGATTGAGCAAGATAATGAATCATTGGGGAAAATCGTAAAGCTGCTACGAATAATTTAATATTCAACATATTTATAATTTTAAAAATAATAAATTCTATAACGTAGGACTACTTTTCCAAGAAAAACCCTCACGTAAGATCTAAAGTGGCGGCCAACTAGTCACTTTAAGTAAAAATATGAGATGTAATGATATATAGGCTACACTGAAAATAATTAATTGTAACTTAGAGTAGAATATGTGGAGCCAAGGTTCCCAATGCGTAGCCCTTATTCCAACACACCTACAAAACCGAATTATCTGATTAAATTCATCCTTTCTAATTTTAGTGTAGTCGCCACAAATATGTTTATAAAAAATACACCAAGCAAAGTATTTTCCACTTTAAAACAAGTCTCGGTAAACGTGCTATAGACAAAAGAAGCAAACCAACTGTTAAAAGTGGGGTCTCACATCTCGTCTTTTATAACTCAAAAATGACTCAGTAAGAGTAGAACTAGAGAAGTGAAAATACCTGTGAGTAAAATAAAGAGTTTTCAACACAGAGATGTCCACGTCTAATTCAAATGAGTCCCGTAAATATGAGTAAAAATAAATATTATTTTACATCGTAGTTGTATGTGTTTAATAAAGTGGATAGCTACCTGGCCGACAAAGTGTAATTTTTAACCCTATTTTTTTGATACACTCTAAATTTATCAAAAATTTATATATGAGATATATTTCTAGGATCAATTTTAAAAACATATAATACAAAATAGTCATATTATAAGTACAACCTGACCTCTTAATTTGTTTTACCAGAGTTTTAGTTCGGTTTTATTTAGGCGGAAGCCTAAATCAGTGGTAAATATTTCGCAGCCGGTAACTGTAACGAATATTTTGCTAGAACGTTTATAGAAATGTCTGTAGATGTAGAATCGGTTCCTGAAAGATTACCGCATACGCTGTTCACACTGATGTATAAGCTCTATCTGCGAGAGATATGAAATTTTACTACTCATATATAGGCCTACACGAAATATGAAAGCAGAGATATAAAGATCTTCACCTGGAGGAGAAAAATATTATTTTGAGAAAGAGCTTAGCCACCAAATTAAATTTTTTTGAAATTCAAAGGCAAAGCATAAGAAATTTGATCTTTTTAAAGTTTGTTCATCAGTATTTCATTACTGCCTTACCTAAACAGACAAATCTAGATCAAAGCGAAAAGTGGTAAACATAAGGAAGGTTCATGGAAATTTAAAGTTCCGTATGGAAAGCAGAGATATTAAGAACATTACGGAAAGATGGGAGATATAAATGAGAAAGAGTAAATTTGTAATAACAAATTAGAGGAAACATATTATTCGGACTCATGTTTTAAGATCATCGCCTTGTTATGGAATCGGCATACCGAGGAATAACCATGTTTGCACTGGTGTATAACCTCTTTTTAGAACATGGATGTGAAGGTCATATAAATTTAAGGAGGGAACGTGGAAGACACGAATAAATTATCAGACAGTCACGAAGCAATTGTCCAGCAGTCACGAAGCAATTGCCTGGCAATCACGAAGCAATTGTCCAGCAGTCACGAAGCAATTGCCTGGCAGTCACGAAGCAATTGCCTGGCAGTCACGAAGCAATTGTCCAGCAGTCACGAAGCAATTGCCTGGCAGTCACGAAGCCGATACCTGGCAATCACGAAGCAATTGTCCAGCCGTCCAGAAGAAATTACCTGACAGTCACGAGGCAACTCTCTAGTAGTCACAAAGCAATTGTACAGCAGTCACGAAGCAATTGCCTGTCAGTCACGAAGCAATTGTCTGGCTGTAACGAAGCAATTGTCCGACAGTCACGAATCAATTATCCGACAGTCACGAAGCAATTGCATAGCACTCCCGAAGAAATTACCTGGCAGTAACGAAGCAATTGTCCAGCAGTCCAAAAGAAATTGCCTGGCTGTCACGAAGCAACTGTCTAGTAGTCACAAAGCAATTGTTCAGCCGTCATGAATCAATTATCCGACAGTGGTGAAGCAATTATCCAGCAGTCACGAAGCAATAGCCTGGCAGTCACGAAGCAATAGCCTGGCAGTCACGAAGCAATTGCCTGGCAGTCACGATGCCATTACCTGGCAATCACGAAGCAATTGCCTGGCAGTCACGAAACCATTACCTGGCAATCACGAAGCAATTGTCCAGCAGTCACGAAGCCATTACCTGGCAATCACGAAGCAATTGCCTGGCAGTCACGAAGCCATTACCTGGCAATCACGAAGCAATTGCCTGGCAGTCACGAAGCCATTACCTGGCAATCACGAAGCAATTGCCTGGCAGTCACGAAGCCATTACCTGGCAATCACGAATCAATTGCCTGGCAGTCACGAAGCCATTACCTGGCAATCACGAAGCAATTTCCTGGCAGTCACGAAGCCATTACCTGGCAATCACGAAGCAATTGCCTGGCAGTCACGAAGCCATTATCTGGCAATCACGAAGCAACTGCCTGGCAGTCACGAAGCCATTACCTGACAATCACGAAGCAATTGCCTGGCAGTCACGAAGCCATTACCTGGCAATCACGAAGCAATTGCCTGGCAGTCACGAAGCCATTACCTGGCAATCACGAAGCAATTACCTGGCAGTCACGAAGCCATTACCTAGCAAACACGAAGCAATTGTCCAGCAGTCACGAAGCCATTACCTGGCAATCACTAAGCAATTGTCCAGCAGTCACGAAGCCATTACCTGGCAATCACGAAGCAATTGCCTGGCAGTCACGAAGCCATTACCTGGCAATCACGAAGCAATTGCCTGGCAGTCACGAAGCCATTACCTGGCAATCACGAATCAATTGCCTGGCAGTCACGAAGCCATTACCTGGCAATCACGAAGCAATTGCCTGGCAGTCACGAAGCCATTACCTGGCAATCACGAAGCAATTGTCCAGCAGTCACGAAGCCATTACCTGGCAATCACGAAGCAATTGCCTGGCAGTCACGAAGCCATTACCTGGCAATCACGAAGCAATTGCCTGGCAGTCACGAAGCCATTACCTGGCAATCACGAAGCAATTTCCTGGCAGTCACGAAGCCATTACCTGGCAATCACGAAGCAATTGCCTGGCAGTCACGAAGCCATTATCTGGCAATCACGAAGCAACTGCCTGGCAGTCACGAAGCCATTACCTGGCAATCACGAAGCAATTGCCTGGCAGTCACGAAGCCATTACCTGGCAATCACGAAGCAATTGCCTGGCAGTCACGAAGCCATTACCTGGCAATCATGAAGCAATTGCCTGGCAGTCACGAAGCCATTACCTGGCAGTCACGAAGCAATTGTCCAGCAGTCACGAAGCCATTACCAGGCAGCAGTCACGAAGTATGAAGACGTTCACTGGGAGACGGATTATTATGGTGCGGAACAAGAGTTTACTTCCTAAAGGTAGTTCTGAAGTTTTCTGATAAATCACCTTTCGCACATAACAGATCACGTGTCCACGCTACGCAGTTTATCTTTATAATCCGGCTGAATACACTGTCAATATGTTTGTGGCAAACACTTGCACAAAAATCAAAATAAGTCTGTTAGCGCAATAGAAAAATAATGTGAAACACACGTCATCAAACAAATAGCCTGCGATACATTTAGGCACATCGTTATTTACTCATGAAGTAAAAGTCAGACGAGATTATAATATCATTATTTGCATGGCAAATAAAAAACAGAAAATGCGTTCCCTTTGTGCATGTTTAACCTCTTTACTTATATATTATCAAATATTTACCCAGTTATTTGCACAGATTAGTCTTAAATTAAGCGATGACTAATGTTCGTAAGCGAAAACAAAAAATTGGTGATTTTTTTCAAGAGAATATTTTCTTGGCGGGATAGGTTTGTATATTTTGCAAGGGATTATAATCATCTCATCCGTCACGCGTCAGGCATACTTAAATTAAGTCATAACTTATAATTTCATACAGAAGCTGATGATATGTTATAGGTTATGTAGAAAGCTTTTACGCGTAGGTTATGTTACTTATTAAGTTCATTATTAAGTTAAAATGTTATCAGTTAATATTTTTTTTCAGTTAATAACTTTATTAATTTATTTATACTTCAATAAATTTTACTATATTTATTTCAATATATTGATAGTGAGATACATATTTTTATTTTTGAAGTGAAAACTTTCTTGGGCGCGTCTGACATTTTTCAAAAACAAATTTTAATTAAGTTCGTTGAATAAAAATTTTATTTAGTAAACGTCTTTAAAATCTAAAAAAAGTTGTGTATTATCTACATTCTTTTATTAGGCTATTAATTATATCGAATAGATTCTATTAAGTAGGCCTACATTCTTCTAATGAAGTCTTCTCTTCTATAACCCAGTCTCACTGATTAATTAATATTTAAAATTAAATATAATTCTTAACTACCCGATAACTAGAAAATGTACAATGAAAAACCACTAAATAAGTTTGTAAAAATAGCTTTTTTATTATTTTTCCACTTCAAATTGCTAAAAGTAGGTATGGAAGCACGCGGTTAGACGGGAAGAAAATGTCATCACGTAAAAATATAATCTTAGAACCAAAAAAATCAATAAAATCACATACACGATATCTCTCTTTAAGGAAGGACTACTTACAAAAAGAAAATGGAAAACGAAAATACGACCAGCTATTACATAATGCAGTGAATTTAAAAAATGTAATACTCACAGATCTAATGAGACGAGGAAACTTGTTTACTCATGGAGTATGAGCCCTCATGGAATATATAGCTTCAGAAAAACTGCATTACTGGTGTTAGGAAAAGCGAAGAAAAACTGAGAGAAACATAGACCAGGAGGGTGAATAGAAGAGTAAAAACAAGGAAAAGGGGATAAAGACTTGTAAGGTGGTATTATTGTAATGGAGTGAAGCCCTCTCAGAATACACATTATACTAACGCAATGAAACCCTTTAGGTACACACAATTAACCTGAGAATATTTTTACAAGTTGTTTTTCATTTGTATTATTAATTCTAAAACACACACACACACACACACACACACACACACACTACAATACACCCTTTACAGTAGCTTGGTATGTACGGTATAACATGTAAATGTTAATTTTTACTTTTATACAGTGTACTTCATATCTCTGATAGTAACTGATGATTTTCGTAACATACATTATTTTGATCGGTTTTTAGTAATATTATTAATTACTTATCTCGGTTCAAAAATTCTATGTATTTTTATCCCCATATCAGCAGACTTGTTAATGCTAACCCTAGTGACGGAAACTTTAGTGATTTAGACGGTGGAATGTACGACGGTGGATTTAACTCTTACGACAAAGGCGGCTCTCCGAAATCTGTTATGTGAAGTATTTGTCTAACGAATTCAAACATTAAAAAGTAGCTGTTATTTAATCAAGTATTAGCAAATGTCAACTCACAATCAATATTTTATTTACTCATACGCGCTTCAATGACAAAATCAGCATCATCAGTGAGTAAGTACAGAAATTATAAGCTACAAATATGATATAAAATGTTAAATAACATTTGTGTAGCCATAAAAAGTAATAATTATGACTGTCATTGAAACTCTTGCGGGAAAATCTATCGATTGTGGGTTTGGTATTATATAAATGTTATTTCTGCTCACAATCTAAAATCAAGTTTTGTATTGTATAAAAGGAGGAGTTGAACGGGGTTTAAAAGTGGTAAATACCATAGCGGTTACTTACTAAAGGCAGTAAGTCGAAGAGGAAGAAATAAAGGGCAGGAAGGGCGAAAAGAAGAAAATTGAGGTTATTTTTACGTTATTTTTTCATACCTATTTAAACTACTGTATATATACATAAAGGGTTTGCCCTTCGTAAATATGAAGACGACAGTTTCTAAAGGTATGTTCTTTAGTCTATTCGGCCTGTAAATGGTATTTTTAAGCATAGAGCGGAGATAGGGAGATCATATTAGGTATTAGAAGCAGGACATAGCAAAAGACTTGACCAGCCGATGCATAGTTGTATACTTGGCAATTAGAGTTGGGCGACCTACGGATTCAGTATTCCTCGAACTTCGCTAATATACATATCAGTTCACCACAACCACTATGTACTGTTCACCGCTATGTCTAAATGCAAGAGAGGGGTATAGAGCTGCCTGGGCTTACCCTCCATTGTTAAGCGAACTTCCCTCCTGCGCATTTCAGGTATTTTGTTATGTCTCTTTGGTTATAGTTTTAAACAGCTATAATTCTTTACAGGTTTAAGGGAAAATTACCAAAATTGATAAATTTTTTTATAATAATCTCACTAATTAGAATCCGTGTTCTATATTTTAAGAATTCTTACTGCACACACGTGTTATTCAATTTACTACAGCAGTAAAATCTATCAAGGAATGCGATACTTATACGGCATTAAATATTTAACCTAAAGGTTTGCTCCTGTTTAACCCCAGGCTAGAATTTGCAAAACCATTCTGTTTTAACTATATTACCGTATAATTAGAATGTAATTTTCAATTTGCTATGAATTCGGCTTTAAATGTATTTCCCCATTCAGTATGAACGAAATGCCACATCATTATTTTAAGCATTAATTTATCTTAAAATTTTGAATCCAACAAGAAATTTAGCATTCAGAAAAAGGCGAGTCACTGTTAAAGTGGTAAGGGACGTTATTCAATTATTGCGTTCCATTTATGGTTCTTCCAAAAAAACAATTTTCCATGTAAACACCCAAAACCAATTAGCAAATGTACGCGACAAACGTATTGGTGGTCAGAATGTTGCTTGTAAAACTTTCAAAAATCTAGTGTCAGTTTTCTGAGTACAAGTTGAGAATCAAACTTTATGTGTACATGAAAGCAAATTAAACATCTAATCCGGTTCGACAAACGCACGAGGATTATGACAGAAATAAACAGTTAGTAAACTAATGAACACGTTCGAACCGCTCGCTCATGCTTTGCGGTTGCGGGACAGACGTCCTATTGATAGAGCGCGATAATGATGTGTTTTCATGATACCGCAGTGGTTTACAATCATTGTTTAGGCTATACTGAACAACGAAGAAATCACAATGCTTTGATGCCACGCGTAAACGCGACGTACGTTATAAGCCACGGCAATACGTATACTAATGGCATATTTTGTGTATGAAAGAATATAAATTCAAATGCACAAGACTTTGCAGGGCAATAAAATATTTCGTATTAAGTATTAAATACTTAGTTATTAATACTTATTAATTATTATTAATACTTTAATTTAGCAAGCTGTTATTAAGTCATAACAGCTTGTTATTCACGTTTCAAAATCATATGCTAATCATAAATAAAAAAATGACTACATAAACGAAATTAAAGCTGGTTTGTGAGTTGGGGTAATAAACTCAAGTAATATACACAACTCACAATTATATAACTTTAATTCTATACGCGTTTCAATAGCAATAGGTCATCATCATCAGTGATGCTACCATAAACAAATAACTTTAAATTAATTGTTTGTGGTAGCATCATTGATGACGATAAGATGTCACGGAAACGCGTATGGAATTAAAGTTGTATAGTTGATAGTTGTGTATATATCTTGTGTTTATAAAAAAATACTGTTCGTTCATGAGTGTAAACAGCTTAGACATACATACTGTATGATTTAAAGCAGAATATGATTTTAATGTAACTTGAACGTCTAAATCTGTAAAGGTTGCCGCTATAATGAGGTGTTTTTTCAGTTACTGTAACTGATACATTAAATTTTCAAAAACCTTACAGTTTACATGTAAAGAATGCATGTATATAAAAGATACATTACCAGGACGTACAAAATTTTCTGTTTCAGAAACATGTGTAGAATGAATATGTTCTCTTTATACTATAAAGATATCTTATACAAAAATAATTTTAAGAAAACTGTTTATATTTTTGTTTAAGAAATGTAGAAAATTAACAAAAAATTAGAACTTTCTATTATTAGTTGTAGGAAATCGAAAATATGTAATTTTCACCTGCAAAAAAATTAGTTCATGAAATCTTGGCGATTGTTAAACTGGTTTTCGGGGATATACAATAGTGGTTGGCTAAACATATGCTTAAAAATATCAATGTTTTTTTACATTCTCTTAACTTATATACGAACAAGAGACTGTTGAGGTAGAGAAGAAGTTTAGTAAGGACGCCAAAAGCGCTAGGTAGTGGCAAAGGGCAAAGAATTAATATCTACCTGAGGTAGAGATAATATGGGGTAGAAAAATCTCAGAGATTAATAGCTCGTCTGCTTCGTTATCTAGTGTTTTCCGCTAATACGATAGACACGTCAAAATGTTAGAAATTCCCCCCAAAGGACGGATAGCGCTGACGACGATCGCAGCACCTAAACCAACAGCCCGGAAGTTCTCGAAAGTCGCGACAATGAAACAAGGCAGAGGGCGTGGAGGTTCCGCTTCCGGAGATGGGAGTTGTCGCTTTTCTCTGTCGCTTTTCGAACCGCTTAAATATTTATCCACCGCTTTGTCGTTTCCTTTAAGCCTTCTATAAATCACTGCGCTCTAAAGAATATATATATTACGCCTAGTGGCACGGCGCCTCTAAATAAGGATTATTTATGCCAATGTCAGTTATCTGGTTGAGCTGTTGCACACGCCCCTACATCGCCCAACTAATACGCAAGTTCAGAAATAATTACAAGGAATTAAAACACAATTAATGCTACTTGACTAAATGGCATTCGAGTTCGAATTACTACTAATGCTAATGAAAATTTTTGAAACAAAAATCAAGTGATTGTAAGTTCTACAAAATATAAATACTGTTTAAAAGTAAAAACCTGAATCTACAATGTTACAGTGTCACAAAACAGTATTTTCTTTTGTATTGCTACATTATTATACACGTATTTTACAATATACCTAGAAAATACCCGTATGGAATCGCCTGTTTCTTGTGTACAACGTATGTTTTAGTAACTAAGGTTTCATTATAAAATATTTTAATAACAAAAATCATTACTTAAAAATAAACTATAGCCTAATGTGTGTTGAAGTTTTCCATCTGAAACTAAATCAAACAATTATTCAGCAGTAAATGAAATTCCTAAATATTCCGATTACAAATATAACATTCACATTTTAGTGTAAATACAATTCACACAATAAAGTGCTACAAATAAGCAACGCTCGTTTTTTATAAACGTACATAGTTTGTGACCTTTAAAGAATTTAATTTCATATTGTTAAAAACCATTTTTAAATTACAAAAAATATTATTTTTTAAGGCGATCAACCAGAGGTGACCAAAAAGAGGCGACAGCCATAGGCGATTATCCAGAGGCGGTCAACCAGAGGCGACCAACCAGATGCGATCAACCAGAGGCGACCAACCAGAGGCGATTATCCAGAGGTGGTCAACCAGAGGCGATCAACCAGAGGCGATCAACCAGAGGCGATCAGCCAGAGGCGACCAACCAGAGGCGACAGCCGTAGGCGATTATCCAGAGGTGGTCAACCAGAGGCGACCAACCAGAGGCGATCAACCAGAGGCGGACAGCCATAGGCGATTATCCAGAGGCGGTCAACCAGAGGCGACGAACCAGAGGCGACCAACCAGAGGCGATTATCCAGAGGTGGTCAACCAGAGGCGATCAACCAGAGGCGACCAACCAGAGGCGATCAGCCAGAGGCGACCAACCAGAGGCGACAGCCGTAGGCGATTATCCAGAGTTGATCAACCAGAGGCGGCCAACCAGAGGCGACAGTCATAAGCGATTATCCAGAGGCGGTCAACCAGAGGCGACCAACAAGAGAAGTCGAACCAGATGCAGTCAACCAGAGTGGATAAAAAAATAGAGACTATCCACTAAAGGCGATCCACCAGAGATGACCGAACAGACACAATCAACATGAGATGACCAGCAAGAGGAAGGGAACCATAGGGGACCAACCAGAGGCGATCAACCAGAATGACTATTTTTATTTACGAAAGGTAGGATGATAATATCTCGAAACATTTGATATAGAGAAGATATTATGGTATCTCCTAAAACGTGCTTTGAAACTATTTCGGCTCAAAACTCGTCATTCAAAATCGCCTATATAACGACTCGGAAGCGGCCGTTTTAGCTTCCCTCAGTCTTTTAAGAACCACCCCTTATGAAAAGGTTTGGATGGGAGATGTTGACCCATCCACCTTATAGTCTCCGTTTTAACATAAACGCATTTTTTTTCTACAATTTAAATAGTTGCTGTTTTGCAGTTTCAAGTCCATCTGCAAGTGTGACTTCGCCTACGTAAGAGGGCCAAGGGTGTGAATGTAGATGTGATTGGGGTAGGAAAGTAAAGCCTGATAGACCTACTACCTATCAGCGTTAGAAAGTGCTGTCTATTCATTACACTCTCTTATAGGAAGCAGGATAAAGACAGACATATGGAATTACCTAAGACTGAAGGGGGCCATATTGATAAATTGTGATTCAGAATAGACGAAATTATGCCACCACTTGAGCAGACTTCCTTCAGCAAATAGATATGTAAAGTTTTCAGTATATATTCCGTTCATAACATAGACGCACACTAAGAAAGGCTAAATATAGAGGAAGTATAAAGGCTCTGAAATGCACAAAGGAAGTATAACTTCAGGGACTATGCCTGTTCTATAATTAGTAACACTTCTTACGAGAAAAAAGGCCAGAGCCAGAAGTTTAGATTTAATGGGGGGGGGGGGTTATGTAAATTTGTTCTACTCACGTACAAACAATCAATTTTTTTAAAAAACAAATTACTAATATTTTATTCAGTATATTTATATATTTGGAATCTGTATTAAATATCGGATTTAACAAACTTTGTAATGTAAAATTCGGAAAATATTTAATACATTGTCAATACGTAGTTGTTCTAGAGTCAATTAAAAAAAAATTAGTAATATAAGCTCTGAATGGGAAAACAACTAATATCTGAACTCTGACTGGGAAAACAACTAATATCTGAACTCTGACTGAGAAAACAACTAATATCTGAACTCTGACTGAGAAAACAACTAATATCTGAACTCTGACTGGGAAAACAACTAATATCTGAACTCTGACTGGGAAAACAACTAATATCTGAACTCTGACTGGGAAAACAACTAATATCTGAACTCTGACTGAGAAAACAACTAATATCTGAACTCTGACTGAGAAAACAACTAATATCTGAACTCTGACTAGGAAAACAACTAATATCTGAACTCTGACTAGGAAAACAAC
>JBAIZL010000006.1:81588397-81663397 GCA_036971475.1 Prosapia bicincta | reverse complement strand
ATTTTGCTCTTGTTTCGAAGTGTACTCTACGGTTTCTAAAGATTGGTATTTTATCTTCTTTAAGTACCATGCCAAATTAAACATGAGAATCGTTTTGACTAAATAACGTCCTTAACAAAATGCGCGTAAATATATCGTAATGTTGTCGGTGTATGCTTCGTTATGTGCAACAAACTCTGTTTCATGTTTAATATTCAATTCTATACCGTTTATTGTTTGTTTTCCTTTGTCCTCTTTATGGTTTTGTGTTTTGTTTTAGTGTTCTCTTGGTATTCCTTTTACGGTGTTTTCTTTAGCCCTTGTCTCCCATTTCCTACTTTACATTATTATTTATGTACCCTGTTTAGTTTTTAATGTTTTACAGTATTTTGTGTTGTTTTTTCCACTTATTTCGTGTATCCAGTTTTACAATGTAATCGTGTTTTTATCTCTTATTTCGTGTATCCAGTTTTACAATGTCGTTTTGTTTTTATCTCTTATTTCGTGTATCCAGTTTTAGAATGTTGTTTTGTTTTTAAGTAATGTTTATCATTTCTTGTTTTATAATGTTGTATTTTTTTCCGTTTTTGTTTGTATGACTTTTCTTAGCCTGTTCATCATTTCGAGTTTTAAATTTTGTCTTGTACTTCTGTTCTCCTAAGAATATGTTTTACGTGTTGTTTTATTCTCTTACTAGATCTTTATTTTAATGAATAGATATTAAGGTCGTTTTTACCATGTTTAGCATTAATTGTATTTATAATACTGTTTTTCTTTTTACTCTGTATGCTATATCGAATATTCCGTTTTCACGCTTTACAATATTGCATTTTGTTTCTGTGCTCCGGGTTTCGACATGATTCTTTCAATCACGTTAGAAAATGGCAAATCAATGGCACACGTTTACATTATATGAAAATATATTTAAATTCCTCATTCATAGCAATCTTTTATTAAATATAGCTCTATTTCAAATTAAAACCAAATAGAAGTATTCTGTGTTCAAATAAATGATTGTTCTTCTGTATAAATATACAGTAAGCCTATATTACAGTGAATACATAATATAAACAAGTATTGTTATATATAATACCCGTATACTATTACATTTTGGAAGTAAAATCAATAACAGATTCAGAACATAAAACCCGTTCGAGATCTGAAGAGTTTCTGAATCTTCAAATTCTATGATCAGTTGATTTTTACTCACTAACACATAAACACATGGTTTCATACATCTGTAACCAGTCCGTACAGAAGTACTTTACTTTCAAAATGTGTTGTAAATTATTTAATTCAGTTAAGTATACCACAGAGAAACATACTTGGCAATTATAATTTATTAATTTACAAAATTGAGATAGGTTTTCATGCTTTAAAATTTAAGTTTACTATAAAAAACCATTTATTACTGATTAATTTACAGTTTGTTTGTTAATGGTTACAAAATATTATATATTGCTCACATGTTATAAATATTTATAGTTTTTCGTTTTTAAGAAAGAAATTATAATCTTTAAATTCTTAATATTTTATAATAGTATATATCTCTTACAATTTAATATCTTTTGTATAATCTTACTGTTTCAACAGACAATAATACTGTTAATAGTAGACTAGTTGTTTTAGACAATTAAAAAAATATATATTGTTATTTTATTGGTTTTATCAATAATCTATTATTATTGTATTTGCTTTTAGGAATTTGCGAAATGTTTTCATTCGTTGCATAAGCATTATCAGTAAATAACAAGAAACAAATTAATTGTTTATAGTAACTGAAACGGCGAAGAATTATTTTTATTGTTTAATAAAACACAAATTGTTACACAAAATAATTCGTAAGGTAACGCATAAATTATGATAAAGCCACGCAGAAATCTCGCTAAAGTTAAGTTGAGTAAAACTTAACAAATTATAATGCCGTGTGTCGCTAAACGTAGGTGTGTATTTGATTAATTGTAATCTGAATTCAGTCTGAAGCGCGCGGATTACACGGTGTATACAAGAGCTATTGAGCGTAAACAGTGATGCGTTTAATGAAACCAGTAAACTCTACTTATTGTCTAATCTGTAGGGAAAGTCGGGGAATCGAGTCTATTCGTGCTGTTTAAAGATGTATGAGCTATATATTGTTAAATAAAATAAAACATTTACTGAAACGTTTTGAAAAAGGTCAAAGTTCGCTCTGATGTCTAAACATGTTTCAATGTATTTTATAATATGATAAAATGATCAACCGAAAGATTTAATTAACAAACCTTTAGTTGTCGCATATGACAAACATAATGACAGAAATTATCAATGATTCAATTACTGTGTTTAATAACCTTTCTTTGCCTTTTAAACAGAAGTTGTTAATGATACGTAACTGTTTGCTTTTTATACTATAGAATACAAAAACACGTATCATGTCCACATTACTAAAATTATGTTTCTATAAAATACAGACAGATTATTGAATTACTTTTAAACTAATTGCCGACTATACAATCAAAAAATTGAGATGAACGTACAACTATTAAGGTATGTCGGGAGGAATCCTCAAGGAATGTTGCGAATGGCAAAACAATTAAGGAAAGTTGAGGGGATCAAAAACCATTAAGGAATGTTGAGAGGAAGAAAACACATTAATGAGTGTTAGGATGAATGAAAAATCCTTACGTAATGTTTGAAAAAAACGAGAAATCATTAAGGAATATTAAAAGGAACGAACAACCATTACGGAAATTTGGGTGTACGCAGAAACCATTTAGGAATGTTAGGAGGAACGAAAGCCGTTAAGGAATGTTAGGAGGTATGAAAAACCCTTAAGTAATGTTGGAAAAAACGAGATCACATTAAGGACTATTGGAAGGAACGAACCATCGTTAAGAATAGTTGGTAGGAACAAACAACCATTAAGGAATGTTGGGAGGAACGAAAAACATTAGGGAGTAGTAGAAGAAATGAAAAATCATTAAGGAATGTTGGGTCGAACCAAATCCGTTAAGGAATGTTTGGAGGATCGAAAAGTCATAAAGGAGTTTTGAGAAGAACGAACAACCAATAAAGAAGAATGGAAGGAACAAAGATCCCTTAAGGAATATTGGGAGGAACGAAAAATGAAGAACGTTGGACAAACTAGAAATCAATAAGGAATGTTGGAAGGTACGAATAACCATTGAGTAATGCTGTAAGGAACGTATAGCCATCAAGGAATGTTGGAAGTAACGATAGATCAATAAGGAGTGTTGGAAGGATCGAACAACCATAAAAAAATGTTGGAAGAAACAAAAAACCAATAAAAAATGTTGTAATTAACGAATAACCACGAATAAGGAATGGTGTAAGGAACGTATAGCCACCAAGGAATGTTGGAAGTAACGATAGATCAATAAGGAATGTTGGAAGTAACGATAGATCAATAAGGAATGTTGGAAGTAACGATAGATCAATAAGGAATGTTGGAAGTAACGATAGATCAATAAGGAATGTTGGAAGTAACGATAGATCAATAAGGAATGTTGGAAGTAACGATAGATCAATAAGGAATGTTGGAAGTAACGATAGATCAATAAGGAATGTTGGACGTAACGATAGATCAATAAGGAATGTTGGAAGTAACGATAGATCAATAAGGAATGTTGGAAGTAACGATAGATCAATAAGGAGTGTTGGAAGGATCGAATAACCATTAAGAAATGTTGGAAGAAACAAAAGCCAATAAAAAATGTTGTAACGAACGAATAACTACGAATAAGGAATGGTGTAAGGAGCGTATAGCCATCAAGGAATGTCAGAAGGAACGTGCCACCATCAATGAATACTGAGAAGGATGTTTAACTAGTAAGGGATGCTGGGAAAGACTTAATGCTATAGAGGAATGTTGTATGAGTAATATAGAACCATTAAGGACTATTTGTAAGGATATATATCTATTAAGGAATCCTGGGAAGGAATAATTACCATCGAGGAATTTTGTGAAGAATAGATAATCATCAAGGGCTGTTAGGAAGGACGAATGACTATTAAGGGATCTAACTACCATTAAGGAATGTTGTGAGGGATATACAACCATCAAGGACTATTGGAAAGGACGAATATCTCTTGGGAAAGAGTAACTACCATCGAGGAATGTTGCTGGTATTACATCTCCACCAAAGAATATTGGGATTTACGAATAACTATCAAGAACAGTTCAATGAACATATAAATGCAAAGGACCCGAGATATAAAATAGTAACTGTTACAACAATCAAACGAAGGGATACTGATTTTTAAATATTGTAATATTAAAATATGGCTTAGAAAGGATGAAAGAGGAGAACAACGATTCGGAATTGAAGGCAGACGACGAGCTATCTAAGAAATAATATAAGTAAATTACGAACTGTTTTCTACAGTTTTGTAAAGTAAAAAAATAAGAAATCATTGTATATAAATAAAAGAAACGAAAAAAGTAATTCAGACGTAAATAGCTAATTGTAAAAACTCATCCTGAAGAGACAGCACCACATCGCGAAAATTAACTAGACCTGTATAAAACGTACATATACAATAATTGTAAGAGGATTGTTTGAAAAGTTTTTTAAACCTTCTTACCTCAAAAAGCCACACCGCTATAAACCTGTCACACTCACCTGAAAACAAAAATAATCTGGTTAGTTATGGATTTAAAGTAGAACCATTAAGGATATTATAAAAATACAAACGGGTAAATAATTGCATAAACATTCTAGCTTACTGAAATTACAAAATATTAAAATTTGAAATTGCAATTTCTAAAGGGAAGATCAAGGCAAAAAGCAACGCGGTGTCACCAAATTACACTTTCAGGAACGGCTAGTCACTTTTAGTTCCATAGAGACAAAACATTACATTGTGATGTGAAATTCGACCGCTGAACTGGTATTATACGTTTCGTTGCCATGGAAACGGATCATCCCCTTGTATCCTTGTTTCTTATGGATGAACCCTTCATTTTGAAACTTTGACAATGTGTAATTTCCTCCGACCACCGTGTAGGATACTCACTACGACTTTCAAAATAAATGTTGCGCACGTATTGTTCAAGTTTTCTAGAGTACATCTGTTTAAGAAGATTTAAACGAGATAAAATTTATAAATATACTCATATATCTAAAAGGAATCAGATGTAAATTAATATTAATTTTTTTAACCCAGCTATAAATTTAATTGTTGCAGCATTATTCGGGTTTTTTCCAATACTTTTCTTGAGTGATATAATTAGATCGTGATTCTATTACCTGTAAGAAACACCTGTTGTATTACCCGTGTAATACCTTACAGTGTATTACTTGTAAGGAGGAGTGACGGAATACCAACACTTACAGAGACAGATTTTGGCGACACTTACTGAGGGAACAACTTACAACTAAGTTACAGACATTACACACACGCATGCATACATATTCTTAGTTAGGGTTGAGCATTTATCTGGCTGTATTTAAGGTTGGTTTTATAGAGGTATGAAACCCTGCGTACAGGAAACATCATTTCATTATTCGCCTAGTACCAATGCTTTGATATTTTCCTTTTTTCCGCTTCGTTTCTTGCATATATCGTCCTCTTTTCTTCTCCTGACACCTTGCTGTAACAAAGCAAGACTCCTGTGCACAGGAGACATCGTTTCATTATTTGAATAGTACCAATGTTTTGATATTTCCCATCCTTTTCTTTTCGTTTCCTGCAACTATCATTCTCTTTCCTTCTTCTGACACCTTACTGTAACAAAGCAACATTTAATGATAAACCCAAAAAGGAGTAAGAGTGTATGGCAGAAACCTGTCACGGGAGTCATCGTTTTCTTCTTCGAGTCGAACACATGTATAGTTATTCCCTCTTTTTACTCTGCTTGCTACACTTACCATGCTACCTCCTTCTTCATACACTTTAATATAACGGATAGACATTCCAATATAACCTGGAAAAAAAAGTTTGAAGAGAGTTCTTGTTTCCTCACCTAGTTATATATAGCTATTTACCTTCTTTTTCTCTACGTCTGTTCCACCTATCGTCCTCCCTCCTTCTTTTTATACTTTTCTGTAACGAGTAACTAGGAGATATGCCAATTATAACCCCGAAAAAGAGTGGGTCTACTTCAGATAATAAACCTACCCTCTGATACCATCGTTTCTCCCTTAACCTAGTACCAATGAACATTTATTTCCTGTTTTTGTCGTATATCTACTCCACCTATCCGCCTCGCTTGTTCTTTCTAAATCTTACAATAATAGGCAACACTCCTATACAAACCCGATTAAGACTAGATCTCAAGTAAGAGAGTCTGCCAAGTAAACGTATTTTTATAACTTTGTAACTAAGTCAACCAAAACGTAATGCAACCAAAGTGCATCATTTCGTTGAAAGGAAACTTGATAATTACTCAACTAACCCAAAGGCCAAGACGTGTCTGCTCATGTTAGTTCTTAATCAAATGCGCAGGCCTTTAAAACAGTAATTTTGTGACACCAATTTGATTGTAGTCTGTGCACACTAAACTACATATGCGATCGACAAACAATAGATCGACAAACTTACTGGAAGCATACATGGGTTAAGATTTCCCCACATATCACACATCAGAAGAACGTCTTCCCAAAAGCCAAATATACCTTTAATTTATCAGTGTTTTAGCCAATGACATTGAAATTTTTAAATTTATTGTTGATACTGTAATTTTTCTTTGTTTATATTACGGCCAAACCTCGATAAAAATAAACGAAAGATAGTTAATAGTTTCAATGGTTGCCGCGGAAGACCAGCACTCAGCAACGAACCTATATAAACAGCTGATTGCGACAAACACGAGTTTTCAGGTCTTTTTTTAAATTAAAAGTCAAGTTAAGAACAGTAGGAGTCGTATAGCGAGAGTCGAACAAAAAAGTTTCTTCAAGGTTTAGCAGGTGACGATATCCGATCGGCATGACACTCTCCAAGGAAACCAGTGCACACCAGAGGTAACCTAGTATATAAACTACCCGCAACAGGTATATATTTTAAATATATCATAAATTTATATAAGTTGGAAATACGCAGACCGTCCACTACCCGGAGATTACTTGTTACAAGTACTTCTAAAGGGGAGTATTCTAAATTCTCTTTTGGATAGTAACAATCACTATTTAATCATCCTATGGCGATGTGTGTCAATACATTAACGTGTTATTCGTTTCAATATTAGCATTTAGTAACTAATATTCTATTCCCTCGATGTGTCCACATTTGATTAAATTAATTACGACAGGACGTAGTGTAGCGTTGCAATAAAAATAACCTAGAGATATCATTGTTACCAAAAACATTGTGAATATCAGACATTCGATATAACAGATGACAATGTAGTTGTCAAGTAGTGACTTTAACGCAGTAGAACGGACAGCGCGCAACAATGCGGTTTATTCAATACATTGCAAACGTGACGTGACAATGCGACTGTCGAATGTGAATTTTGACAAGTATGTGTTTCCCAAACGGAAGGTAAGTATAATGCTTTCAAGCTCAAACTCAGGAGGTAGTCTCCTGACTAAAACAGTACCATGCCGGTACAGTACCACCACGAAACTGCCACAACTTATTTCACCGTAAGGGTGGGGATGTGAGACGAGTTTTTGCAAGTCTTTGCCATACCTAAATACTCGCTCAGCTTCTTCTCTTTCTCATTTCATCACATGTTTTTCTATCTCTGATGCTAAAATAATCAAAATTGCCAGATCTACTGAATGACAATCTTTAACCAGTGTTATAACTCATTCCTCAAATGTTTATAGGTTTTCTAAAATATATATAATTATATATATATATATATATATATATATATATATATATATATATATATATATATACATAGTCTATATATTAGGTTATATTAGGTATAGGTATGTTAACAGTAAATACATGGCAGTTTTTGATACTGGTAGTAAAGGAGAAATATCAATCGATTAGGGCAATTTACTTAAATTAAGGGCTAACTGTGTCATATCGTTGCCAATAGAGGCTACCTTGTTCATTTTCTGGTACCAGCTATATTACTGAATTATATATATAAAGCAATACGTATTCTTGTGTACTAATAAAGAACTAAGACAAATTACAAATACAAGAATTATAATTGAATTTACAATTCAAAGCTTTTCGTTGTCTAACAGTACCAACATCATCAGGAAAATTATATATATATATATATATATATATATATATATATATATATATATATATACATATTGTAACACTCTTAAAAATAAGGTGTTACATATAAATTTATTTATATATTTAATTTTTATTTAATAATTATATCGTCCCAATATAAAAGAAAATGTTTGTTTTCTTGGTGCACATTGTGAAGCTAGGTGGTGAGCGCCCCTAGCGGGCGAAATTGAAAAATATCGTACGAGTTAGTAACACTAATTAACTTTTCAGATGGGGTAATTAACCCCATCACGTCATGTGATGTAAGCATGAGGCGATACTTGTGAACCAACCAGAATATTCATATATATAAATAAGGGTGGGAGTTTGTTTGAAAATTTCAGTTAGCGCGTCCTTGCAACGGCCCCACTTCTGTAAAAGTCTTCGACCGAGACGGACGTCATGGCACTTTCGGACATAACTTGAAAATTAGTAAGCTTCCAGTATTCAAAATTTAAGATGTCAAGGCCGGTACCAAATGTTATAAACGCAACTAAAGAAGAAGTCAAAAGCGATTATTTATGTGTTTCAAATAAGTAAAAATTTATATTATCTGTTTAAGAGCGCTGATTCCAAGAGCCACGTGCAGTGATTAGTGTACAAAAGCGATGTGCAATGTTTAATGATATGTGTTATAGTGTTTTACAAGTAATGTGCACAACCAGGTACGTTTTAAATAATAATAAAGAACATGTGTTTTAATGTTAACTTGAATTTTAAATGATAAATAATTAACACATGAACGGTAGAAATTGTCCTTTGAATACTCATTTCTAAAATTATATTTGAAAAATTTAGTTACTACCTTCTCGATATATATAAATTGGAAAAGTTAAAATATGTACGGAATAGTTAGCAGTAATTAATGGTTAATTACTCGACACATTGGTGTCATTTGTTCTTTTGTAATTTGTCATTGATTAATAAATTGTTTAACTTTGTATTTTAAAACTTTAAATTCTTATTTCACAAGTAACCTAGTTCTAGCTTCAAGATATGAAGACCGTTGCAGACAGACAGTACTTGCCTAAGCTGTAACGTTAGAACTAGAAGTCATGGTAAGTAAAATTAAATATTTTGGTAATAAGTTAAATCAATATTCAAATAAAGTAATACTTACCCGAGATAAAAAGGGCCCGAACGTTACAATATATATATATCGTGATATTTCACGTTGTCCATTATTTTTCCGTTGCACTGACTTTATGAAGTTATTATTACTTGTAAATAATTTTTTCCACCACTAAGTGCAATGATTTTACCTTGTGTGATGAGGCACCTTTCGGTCACTTGCCCATTGTCGGATCACTAAATACATATATATATTTAACATTTGCATGAGGTCGAAACTACTTATAATTTTGAGGAATAATACTAAATAAAATATACAATTAAACTTTTGCTATCAAACGCTTTTGTAATCCGTTTCCTGTTTATGCGTGTTCCGGTATCTCCATCAACTATATTTCGATGTAGTCCACTGCTCGTCCTTTGGCTCATCTTTGGTTGTGTTTGCTCATTTTAAAAAAATTTACAACAAATTTTTTTTTTACTTTATTTTTTACAAATTAACAATTTTATCTTTGTCAATATCTATAAACTATAATAAAACAATAATGACAATAAAACAATAATAAGTATTATTGAATGAATGTTAGTAAGAAGGAAGGTTGTATAAGAAAACGTCAGAGGGAAGACAACAAAAAACCAATTTTAATCTTAGAAATAAAATACTCCAAGAGTAAGAATAATATTACCCCGTTTTGGTTCACTTACAAGACAGGGTACCGCAAAACAAGCGAACATCACGTGGGACATCAAACACACGTGTCATGTAATATGAAACACACCTCAACAGAGAATCTGAATTTATTACCTCGGTACGTACCAGAACGCAATTCGCAACAATAAACATGTTTCACGTCTATTCGTTTAAAATTTCGAAACGTATGAAAAATAAATTCCAAAATCAAGAAGCTTCATGGTTCCGGTTCCGAAATTCAAACCGCCCATTAAAATCTCCTTATAAAAGTGGTAAAACGGTGGAAAGGCTTCGCTCGCAATAAGACAAAAGGCAGATTAAAGAGGGCGGAATAGAGACAAAGAAAGTCACAGCCGTTTTACAAATTGACGTGAAGAACTGAAAGACGTTCCATAAAGAAATGCTGACTATAAAAGCAGTGCAGAAACACTGCCATGTAAAATAATATCTCCCGGCACGCCTTTGCTTCAACACCACTATTTCCCCACCCCACTGCAGTATTTTAAGTGACCCATATTTCCTGTAACATGATCTGTACGAAGACATATCTGTTTATTGTATTGCCTATTCACAAATAAATTTTAAAAGAAAAACGTAAATTAAATTTTATTTCACTAAATTAAAAATAAATTAAGGTTTACATAAACAAAATAATAAAGTGGTTCTATTTATTCCACTAAAGTGAAAAATAATCGTTTAATTTAATAATGACGAGGCCTGTACTCATAGGTAATTAGGTTTCGCAAATAAAATGGAGGTTGACAAATTTATAATACATTATTATAAAAGTTAAAAGACACTTCGTTTATTTTTACGGTTCAGAAAATAATTTGAACGATACTATATACGCAAGTAGTTTTTTATTCATGGTTCCTAAACTTGACTAGGAATCAGTTTCTGTAACTGATATGTGCCTGCTTCTGACTAATGGCGTTTTACTGAAATTTTACCAAGTGTTATTAATAAAATACAAGAAATAATAACCTTCACTATTAAAATATAGGCGACGTTTCGACAGCTAGTTTGCCACATTCATCAGGCTATTTAGCAGCTCTTCAGATTACATCTTACTGCAAGGCCTTCAATTTGAATGGTGATAAAATTTTAAATTTGATGAAAACATAACATCAAAACTGAAGGTTTTGCAGTAAGATGTAGTCTGAACCGCTGTTAAATAGCCTGATGAAGATGACAAACTAGCTGTCGAAAAATCGCCGTTATTTTGAAAATAATTGTTATTGACTCTTATAACAGCCACCTTTTATTAATATCATGACTTGCGAGTGTGTATATATATATATATATATATATATATATATATATATATATATATATGCTGATACGTATTCCTTCACGGATGGAAAAATATGATGAATATTTATTATCTGGAGTACATCCGTTCATTCTGCAGTGCATAAAATCGCAGTTCCGACGTTTCACTAGAATCTCTTCTAGCATTGACGAGGTGAACCCAAAAACAGTTGAAGAGCGATATTGTTGTTGGGTTCACTTCGGCAATGCTAGACGAGATTCTAGGGAAACGTCGGAACTGCGATTTTATGCACTGCAGAATAAACGGATGTACTCCAGATAATAACTATTCATCATATGTATGTATATATACTAAGTCACTTAGTAGTCCCTTAGTACCCCTAGTACCACTGGATCATTACGCCCTTTCCTTAGTATTTTCCCATATATCTCCCTTAGTATCTTTCCTTACATTTTCCCATCAGTATCTTCTTGCAATGTAGTGTAAAAGGAACGCCCTCGAAAGAGAGTAGGTTTATGTTAGATAGAGACCCTGCAACGTGGAAGGATCACTTACCCTATATCTTCTACCACGAGGTTTATGCCCTTACTATAGGTCTACCAATATTCACAATTTTCTACACTTCTAATTTTGTTATAATCATACTGGCAGATCGCCTAAACACCTATCCCCTAAAAAGAAAAAACCGTCTCCAACAAAATGCCTAAAGAGATAGTTATACTCGTGTGAAGTGGATCCAATCAGAAGTTCAAGTCACGTCATACAATCGATTGCTAATGTCTAATTTCCTGCCAACAAGGCCGCTATAATTAGCGTAAAAATGTCTTAAAACAATTCCTGAGCTCAGAGCGCAGACAATTCTGTAATTGATTAACGACCGCATTAATTAAAAACAATGTTCACCTAAGAATTAATTACTCCAGGACAAAGCTGCAACTAAATCCCGCCTATTGTGAAGACGTAACCCGCCCTTGTGCATGAATCAGATGATAAAAGCTACTTCATCCTTCAATATGCCGAGGGTTGTAGTGAAACAAGGAGGGTGAATAGATTCAATCTGAACACACCCTCTCCACCAAGTAATACAATTAACACTTATTCTGTGAATAAAGTAATTACAAGGGTGTTGAAGTAGTGACGTCGGTTGCTTTAAAGTCGATACAATTATTCACTTTCTGGCTCCTCTTTCTTGTAATTTAATAGTGAAGGGTGAAATTAGAAGTGAATTCCTAAGTACTGTTGCTAGAGTGGAAAATACATGATTGGTTAACATTGAAGGCGAATCATTTATCTTCTTATTGTATTATTCCTTGTAAAAACCTTGACGACTAAAGCATTAAAATGTGAAATGTGTTGGAATTTTTAAAAAAGTTGTGTGTTTGTGTGTGTGTGTGTGTGTGAGAGAGAGAGAGGGGGGGAGAGTGTGTGTGTATGTGTGTGTGAGAGAGAGAGAGGGGGGGGAAGAGTGTGTGTGTGTGTGTGTGTGTTTTTTATAGCTCTAAAAGCACGTATATTTGTAAATCGTATATTTTATTAGTAAATATAAGGATTTACCAACATGCATTATTAATGTAAAGATTTTAATATCTAAAGCTAGTTAATATCCAAAGTACATCCGTTAATTTTGTAGTTTATAAAAACACAGTTTTTACAGAATTTCGGAAGAGGTGAACTGAAGATTAAACCCAATAACAGCTGAAGCTCGAAATCTGTTGCTAGATTCACCTCGTCAATGCTAGATGAGATTCTAACGAAACGTCAGAACTGCGATTTTATGCACTGCAGAATTTACGGATATACTTCGGATATTTACTATTTATTATATTTTTCCATCCGTGAAGGAATATATTTCAATATGCACATTGAAAGAGGTATGAGATTATCGACGACAAACGAATTTAACAAACCTTTCAAGTACCATCGGCTTTTCCTTGCTAAAGAACCATTCACAAGGTACAGTCAGTGCTTTATTAAAAAATGTATAAAGCATGTTCCTATCCCGAAGCCGAAAAACTTTGAAAATATAAACTCACGAATCACGCAAACAGAAATCCATCTTGATTCTATAACTATTTAAATATAGTGATATTTTCGTGAATGCCGTTTATAATGGGTTCAATGAGAGATAAAGTGAAAGAAAAGATAAAGGGAGAAAAAAAGAAAAGAGGGAGGAAAACAGGATGGAAAGAAAGTTACAGATAGAGGTAAAAGAAAAAGTGAAAAAGAAAGATGAAAAAAGAAACAAACAGAGAAAGAAATAAGAGAGGGGTTGGGAAATGTATTAGAACTAAGGCCTATTAAAATCCATTTTCTAAAGACCCTCAATGAACATAGAGCATATAAAATCATGACAGAAGCCAGCAGAAAAGCCGCCTTCATTTTATAACTATTTAAACCTAAAGGCTTTTTCGTAAATGCATTACTTTTTGGTTCAGTGAGAGAGAAAGTGAAAGGATGGTAGGAAGAGAAAGAAAGAAAAGAGCTAGAAAAGTAGACAGAAAAAAGAAGAGAGTGACAGAGACAAGAAGAGAGGAAATGAAAAAGAGAAAGGAGAAACTCATAGAGGAAGAGACAGGAAAAGAAAACATAGGGCGAGAAATGTATTAGAATTAAGGCATATTTGAAGCCTGTTTCCAAAGAACGCTTAAAGAACATCGAAAATACATAATAATGATACACGCAAGAAGAAAAGCCCCCGTAATTTCATAGCTATTTTAACGTAAAAATATTTTCGAGTGAATGGCGTTTCCAGTTGGTTTAGTGAAAGAGAAAGTAGAAGAAAAAGAACAGAAAGAGAAAAAGAACAGAAGAAGAAGGTAAGTGACAGAAAAAGAGATACAGAATGGGAGAAATAAAAAAGTTAAAAAGAAACGAGAAAAAAGTGACAGAGAGAGAGAGAGAAAGAGAGACGGAGGAATAAAATAGACAGAGAATGAGTCATACAGAAAAAATAGAGAATAGTTATAATAAGGGAATTTTAAAATTCTGTTGTCGAAGAATGCTCAGACCTTTAAAATATAAAAAACCATTATTCACGCTGGCAGAAAAACCGCCTTCATTTTATTACTATACACTTTAAATATTAAAACATTTCCTTCAAAGCATCGTTGGTTGAGAAAGAGGAACATGAAAGAGAGAAAAAGAAAGTGACAGAGAAAGAGAGAGAGCTTGGAATGGTACCTCCAAATGCAATATTTTCCCAGCTCTCGCATGCATTTTTTCAAATAAAATAATACAATATTAATATTTATTTGTCACAAATTGGCTTAATTTGTTATTTACATGAACACACGTTATTTCATGTGTATAAGCTTTGCCTACAGCATTTTTATCTAAAATCCTTCAATTATAGGGAATTAAAGTTTATTTTAACGTCGTATACGTCGTTCTAGGGGCAGTTATCTTTTAGCCCCTTTATCTACTTTGCATACAGACTTTCCTTAACCCTTAAATAATCTACTTTCTATATCTGACGAGAATTCATCTATGTTTATCCAGGCCAGGACACGACGAAATGGCAACAACAATCGCCTGGAATTTCTCTAAAAGTCACTTAAGCTGTTTCGCCTGTTTAATTGCTTTCACCAACGTTGCGCAGGAAACAAATCGCTGAGCAATTTTTCAAACTTTAAATAAAAGTATTCCGAGTGTTGAAACACTTAAAAAAGCCATTAAACACGCCCCGAGCGGCCAACTTCGCAACGTTTTTGCCTCATAAAACAACTGCTTAAAGTGTAACTGGATTCGAAGCTGATTTTCTGACAGCGCCGAAAGTTTTCCTCCGAAATAAAAAGCTCCACTTCATTCGCAACGTTAAACGGGCGTTCGACGTTTTAGGGCTGCAGAACTTCTGAAGCAGAAAGGCAGGCACGGCTGAATTTTTGTACAAGGATTATAATTCCAAATCGGATTACTGAAAGAAAACTAATTTTCAACTAGAAGACTACTTGTAAAATATCTCTATTTTCTATATTTAGACTAATTTTATAATTGACGCTTTTTAAAACATTTTAAAAATTCTATTGTGTTAGAACAAATTGTTATCAGTTTTATTAGTCATAATATAGGCAGCCTTAGCAAAACAAAATGATAATAATAATTTTTTGGAATGTCTTTACGAACAAATTTTTAAAGTTTCGTTAAAACACTTAAAGTTGCTGAGAATTAGTCATACAAGTTTTTAAAGACTATTTTGACTCTACTACTGTTTACCTTAACAGTCCTCGGTATAGGGACACAGCAAATGCCTAGAATGGGAGCAAAACAAGTCCCTAGAGTGGGTGCTCAGCAAGTGCCTAGAGGCATGAGATGGGCTATGGGTCCACGTCAGATGAACGGGATTTATTCTACCATCGTAGTGAGGATTTTAGTCTTTGCCTCAAACGCCTGGTGGGAAAGGGCACAGAAAGAAACAAGAATGCTGGACCGCCTGCAGGGGCTCTTCCTTAGAGGCATAACATATACGAGGAGCAGCACACCATGTGAGGCCAAGAGGGTTATGCTGTGTTTTCCATCCCTGGGTCTTCAAATTAGGATGGAGGCAATAAAAAAAGGCTAAGTTGTACTGGACTGTGGAAGACAAGTAGCAAACGAAATAAACAGCTATTTGGTGATTCACTGAAGAACCTCTGAATAGAACCTCAGGATAAGATACTGTCTCTTACAAGGGAAAAAAGGAACTAAAAACTCATTTTCATGCAAGAAAAGCATGGGCACAGGTAAAACCAAACATGGTGAAATATACTTTCCGGATGACTACAAGATGAAGGAAGGAGTGGGAGTCGGCTTCAGGGGACCGAGACACTAAGACTGATTCTGCCTTCGCCTGGAAGGCTACAACTCTTGTTTTCCAAACGGAGGTGATCGCGAGCAAACTATGCGCTGAGACAATAATAAGATCTGGCAAGAGGGGCAATATCATTTGGATTTGCTCTGATAGTCAGGCAGCGCTGAAGGATTTAGGTAGGGCCAGTGCCAGCTCTAAGGTGGTGGCTGGGACTATAGCTTCTCTAGCAGAATTGGGTAAGTATAATTCGCACCACCTAACCTGAATGAAGGGCATTTTGGCTGGATAGGGTGTGAGAGAGAGGACACCTTAGTAAAACAAAGGTGTATAACCCAAGAACCGTTTGCTGAGGGCAGTGTGCATACCCCCCTCACGAGGGGCGCAAGAGGATTATGGCACATATATAGGGAATAGAATGCGACTTTGCGATGTAACAAATCCAAAGTACTGTGGGGATACTCGGGATACTTGTGGGGTAAAAAACTACTCTCCTTAAGTAGATCTCAACTCAGAGTTACTGTAGAGCTCTTCACAAGCCATAGGAATCTGAGAGGGTTTCAACACAAAATTGGAAGATCTAGGTCCCCTGTGTGCAAGAGATGCGACGAGGACCAAGAGAAAAGCCCAATACAGGTGCTCTGTGAGTGTTCCGCTTAGGAAGCCGCAAGACAAAAAGTGATTGATTTGGCTGGCAGATATGTACACCACATGATATCAAAAGATTTAGCATCACGTGGGTACTTAATTCTTCAAAGAGGTAAGTATCCACTAAACTAACCACGTTGGGAAGGAAGGAAGAGAGTACAAAGATAGAAACGTACTCTACTCCAATAAGGCCCATCCGAGTTTTGTAAACAAAATAAAATGGACGCACGATAAATGACTACAGTGGGTGCTCAGGAAGTGCCTAGAAAGGCCTGAAAAGGAAGTGTCTAAAATGGTCACAAAGCAAGTACCTGGAGTGGGCGCACATCAAGTGCCTAAAGTGGACCCAAAGGCAGTTCCTATAGTAGGCCCACAGGAAGTGCCTAAAATGAACGCACAAGAAGGGGCTAGCCCCTGTGAGTGGGCTCACAGCAAATGCCTAGACTGGGCGCACAGCAAGGGCCGGGAGTAGTCCCATAGAAGGTGCTTTCAATGGAAGCACAGCTAGTGCCAAGAGCGGATGCATAGCAAGAGCCTAAATTGGACGCAAAGCAAATGTTTTAGAGTGTTCGCGCAACAACTGCCTAGAGTGAACACAGACTAAGTGCCTAGAGTGGGCGCAGAGCAAAAGCCTAGAAGGTCCCCAAAGGAAAAGCCTAAAGAAGACACAAAGCATGTGCCTATAGTGGACGCAAAGCAAGTGCTTAGAGTTGGCCAACAGCAATTGCCTAGAGTGAACGTACAAGAAGTGGCTAGAGTGGGCTCACAGGAAGTGCCTAGAGTGGGCGCACAGAAAGTAACTTGAGTGGGCGCACAGCAAGTTCCTAGATTGGACGAACAGAAAGTAACTTGAGTGGCCGCACAACAAGTGCCTAGAGTGAACGCACATAAAGTGGCTTGAGTGGGCGCACAGCAAGTGCCTAGAGTGGGCGCACAGAAAGTAACGAGTGGCCGCACAGCAAGTGCTCAGAGTGGACGAACAGAAAGTAACTTGAGTGGGCGCACAGCAAGTTCCTAGATTGGACGAACAGAAAGTAACTTGAGTGGCCGCACAACAAGTGCCTAGAGTGAACGCACATTAAGTGGCTTGAGTGGGCGCACAGCAAGTGCCTAGAGTGGGCGCAGAAAAAGTGCCTAGAGTCGGCGCACACATATGCACAGAGTGGGGGGGGGACAGCAAATATCTAGAGTGGGGACACATGTACATAGAATGGACGCACAGGAAGTGTCTCTGCAATAGTCGCTTTATAAACGGTTTTGTAGAAATAGTGCTTTCCGAAATGTTATAAAAATATACAACTTTTCGCAGTTTTTTTTCCAGTTTGGAATAATGTGCGGAAAATGTTCGCAAACTACTTCTTGTAGGGGCGATGAACACAAAAGACTGAATATGCCTCGGTCACTGTTCCTATCAAACAGACGTTTTGTAATCATATTTTTAAAAATGTGATGGTGTCCATATTATGTGGGACGTTGACAGTTCATAAGACACAAAGTTCACACAAATTCCAACCTCTGTATTTTGAAAGGATCTAAGGCCAATACTGCTACCTTGATTAGGCCTTTACGTTGAAGAGATCAATGTTCTAAGGACTTAAACTGCTTTTGAAGCTCAAGTGGGGTTTTCGTCGAAGATAATTAAGAGTTCACGATCAAACAGCTTTATCATTATCATTGAGTCTAACTGCAAATTAAAGTTACATGATTAACATTTATGAAAAATTCCTTTAACAATTCTTTTCCTGGATATTTTTCTCTATAAAAGTGTCTTTAACAAACAACTAGTTTCTTCAAGTAATACAATAAATGAAAATTTAAAAAAAAACGTTTTATGCATTTAACACTACTTTCGGGATTTCTGGCAATTAATAATACTGTACTGAGAGAAAGTAAGACAGTAATGCAAGCATGATCTAAACATTCAGAGACATTGACACTGCGAGAATTTATAATCGTGAACAACAGCTCTCCGACGAGAATCTTAAATCAGGTTTAACTCGTTAGCGGTACACGTAACTCCTAGGTCCGGATAGAAGAGCAGGATTGTAGTTCAGTATACTAAAGCGCATACTGAAATAAACCAAATCTTTATGGGTACAAAGTGAGGTGTTTGTAATACAGCGCTATAATAACGAAAAAGAAGGAATAGGTTAAATTCCACCCAAAAATAAGCTTGAGCATATGAGGGACAATGATGACCGGCAACTGAGAAGAGGGAAATGATCACGGGAGCAGGATAGCTTATCTCAAACCGACCTGTGTTTTAACCGAGAAGAACTACTTGCTGCCTTTCCTAAAACTATTTGTGAGTGAGAATGTATGGTGATGATTGGGGCTTAGATCGTGTGTAAATTGTTGTTCGTATATTTTGCCGTGGTACCACATCCCCACGAGGGATCGCAAACCCGTCTTAATAGCTACAGCTGGCACGCAGCCTCTAACTGAACTTGAAATATGTTCGAGAAGTGAAAATGAAGACTGGAAAGAAAGCATGGAATAGGAAAGAAGGATCTGTGTACCTTGGGGGGAAACTAAGTCTGAGGGTTGTGAGGACTATAATGTTCTACATTCTTAAAATCCAGTGAATACGGACAGAAAGTAAACAGAAATAAAAAGAGGAACATAATTAGTGGATAATAAATAGCAATTGTGTTAGAAAGAAGAAGTGACAATTGACATAAAAAGGAATGCGCACGAAGAATGTAATGTTGAAGACGGGTTAGGTTGATGATTTTTTTAGTTTAAAAGTGATCTACATAATCACTAAGAGCGCTTCGAATAACTATCATAATATGATTAATCTCTGGACTAATATCGGCTACGAAAGGATTGAAAAATTGGTAGAAATAAAGTAAGGATATAAAGGCGATTTAGGGAGTGATCATGGTATCAGGTGCACAGGGTTGCGTGTCTGTAGTAGACATACTCTCTAACAAAAAAATTGGCTCCCCTCCTGATTGATGGGATTAGGACTGAGGAGGAGATATAGTCACACAGGATGACGAGTTTTGGGAATAGAAATTATGTCATAGTAAAGGAATTATGGAGTGAAGTGTTGCGTACCTGGGACAGGCTTAGTCTCTATAGGGGATTTCTAGCTACGCCCCTTTGTGAAGAAATACAAAAAAGGGAAATGGAATATGGCGTGATTAAGAAAATGATATAATCATACCCTTGTACTGGGAAGAAACGTATTGGTGTGTATACTCACTTATTTGCAGTAGACCTAGTATTTATCGGGGTCATAAAAAAGAATCTACTTCCGAAACCCCGTAGTATTTATCTACCCGAATCACGTTAAGGAGTAAAAACGTCGAGATAAAGCAGAAGACAAAAAAAATGTACGCTAGAAAAATTTGGAGAAGAATTCACCTTCAAATGGAAAACTGTGGACGACTGAATGAATATAAGCATTTCTTTCTATGAACACCGTATGGACAGGCTTCGAACCATCAACAGGCAATGTAAATTTAAGGGGGTCGTAATCTCATGGGTGATCGCGTTTAAACAGCTGATTCGGATTAACGAACCTGATGCAAAACAGCTGATTTAATCCCATTAATGTGAATGTGTGTTTGTTTTGACAGACAACCAATGTGGACACGCTACAGATGAGGTGGACAAAATCAATACGGGATGTAATCAAGCATTAGCCAGTGCGTTACACACAGACCCCGTCGTACAGGATACACCTTGCAAATCGGAGGGTTACTTAGTTGTATGTGTAATACAAGTCTTTAATAAACGTTCATTGACTTATATTAAAATTATACAGGGTGATTCACGTAGATATGCAGAAACTTTAAGAGCTCATTCTGCATGTAAAAGTAATAAGACAAATTTATATAAACTGGGCCCGGAAATGGTTCATTAGCGATTTACGGTTAGCGAAAGACTTCGACCGGGTTTCAGTTCGGCAAGTAAAACGAGGTCTTCCTGAAATACTGGTAAGGTAGATTAAAGGACGAATTCAATTGTATCTTGTGGTTTTTGACTTGATAAATTGAATAAAACAGGTTCCATTACTGTAAGTTGAGTAGTTTTTGAGAAAACCAGTGTCAAATGCAAACATAAAATTGGGTGAAAACCCCTTTTTTCATCTCTGGGCATCAATAACTTTGCTATTTCACCATGAAACAGATCAAAATTTGTATTAAAACTTGTAGAAAATTGTATTCTGAACAGAACGGTGTAAATAAAGAACACAGAAAGCGAATAGATATTTGATTAAATGAAATCATAACAGCACAACACGCCTTTTACATTCCACTAACCATAGCTTTGTTAATTGCCCATTAAACAAATTAAATTTATACAAAGAAATTGTAAATTTCAATTCGTAAATGAAAAATTATTTAATAGACTAGATTGATTTTAGCATGTAGTGCATTCAGGTGCTGCTGACATACTGTACAGCTTGATTTAATTTGATTTAAAAAAACAGAATGATGTTTTGCGGGAAATTTTTATTTTATAAGTTGGCAATAAAATAAGCAGCTGTTCAACAATGATGCTGTTTGAATTGTGGAATTCGAATAATTTTAACACTTAACAACTGAATTTCAGTCCATGTTAGTATTGTTCTGTTTATGGTACTGCAATTCCGTTTCAGTCCATGGAAGTATTGTTCTGTCTGTAGTAATTGCGTTTCAGTTCATGTAAGCATTGTTCTGTCCGTAGTAATTGGGTTTCAGTCCATGTAAGCATTGTTTTGCCCGTAGTAATTGAGTTTCAGTCCATGTAAGCATTGTTCTGTCCGTAGTAATTGCGTTGCAGTCCATGCAAGCATTGTTCTGTCCGTAGTAATTGCGTTGCAGTCCATACAAGCATTTTTCTGTCCGTAGTAATTGCGTTGTAGTCCATGTAAGCATTGTTCTGTCCGTAGTAATTGCATTGCAGTTCATGTAAACATTGTTCTGTCCGTAGTAATTGCGTTGCAGTCCATGCAAGCATTTTTCTGTCCGTAGTAATTGCGTTGCAGTCCATGTAAGCATTGTTCTGTCCGTAGTAATTGCGTTGCAGTCCATGCAAGCATTGTTTTGTCCGTGGTAATTGCGTTGCAGTCCATGTAAGCATTGTTCTGCCCGTAGTAATTGCGTTGCAGTCCATACAAGCATTGTTCTGTCCGTAGTAATTGCGTTGCAGTCCATGTAAGCATTGTTCTGTCCGTGGTAATTGCGTTGCAGTCCATGTAAGCATTGTTCTGTCCGTAGTAATTGGGTTTCAGTCCATGATAAGTTCTAGTATACCCGCTCTTGCCAACATGCAGTTATTGTAGAGGTAAACATTGTTACTCCTGTTGAACATAGTGCAGGTATAGTAGTATACCTAAACGGTTCAGAGTTACGCTAAGTAAAGAATATAGAGCACTGAATAATAACAAGCTCTATCCTTAAGATAAACAAAACGTTTACTATTTAAATCTAGAAAACAATGTCAATCGCTGCATTCAATTAATACTGTATTTGGTTAAACACTCATCCTCAATTCTTTAAGTATATTTTATTTACCAATGAGTCACAGTTCATCACTGGAGTTCACTGGTGATGGTATCAACAATTTACGAAACCTAAATTCATGGGCAGAAGTAAACCCTTGTGCAACACTTGAACGTAACTTTCAACAGCGTTTTAGGATTAACGTATGGTGTCGTATTATTCATGATCAGCTGATTGGACGTTTATTTTCCAAAAGCGCTTACAGTTCCCTCATACCTTTTCAAGGGCAGACATACATTATCTTCAAGAATTACCGACATTGGTTGAAAATGTTCCTTTTGCAACGCTACGCCAGCTGTACTTCCAACAGGATGGTTCTTTGCCATATTTTTAAAATATTGCTTCCACCTATTAGAATCTAAAGTTCTCAAATAAATGAATCGATCGTGGAGGTTCTATACACTAGCAACGCAAATTACCAGAACATAGGCCGTTGGATTTTTGCATATGGGGATGGATGAAAGTCTACGAGGTCAAATTTAATTCCCGTAAGGCACTACTTCGACGGATTAATAAAGTTTTTACACAGATTTCTACTCGTTTACACCTGTGCAATTTTCTGACAAAACTAGTTTCTGAATAAAGGTTCTCCGATGTAAAAGTTTCAAGATTATCCATTGGCTGGATCTGTGGAGTTGTTCGCCGGCAATCTTAGATTATGATCCGTCATATCCGTATTAGGTCAATTATCCCCTTTATCCATTAACATAACTTCTTTCAGGAAGCCCGTGTCTGCTAAATGTAATTAAATTCATATAGGAAATAGACTATGTTTTTGCTAATCAGACAGACATGCTTTCGCCTCATAACGCGTAGTTTCCTGGCATAGTAAGTTATTTTTAACTTTAAATTGAGTTTTTAAACCATCACTTTCATTATTTAACATGTTTTTTTTGTCCTGAGGTATAAAGATAACTGAAGGTCAAAAGCGTGACGGACAATCGAGTTTCCGCTGTACTTTGTACTGGTGGCTCCTTTTTGAGAATCAGCCGGGGTGAACAACCCTCTCCCTTGTGGGATATTGACCCTCGGCCGGTAAAATGTACTTGGAGATGTAATCTGAACATCGCCCTCCTCGAACAGAGTGCAGAATAATTCCACCAGGAGAAAGGAGTCGTAGATTTTGTTACGAGGATGACTATCGGTTATTCAGACATATTGCAAATGAAATTATACTTGGTTACTCTAAGGTCCGCAAGAACACATTTGCCAGTGAGCGTGAAAACACAGACAAAGTAATAAAACTTTTCTCGTTCCCAATATTTAAAAATTTTGGAAAAAGATACTTATAATCTCACAACAACTTGAAGCAACTGTGTCAATTTTTTTATTTTATATCAATACAACCTCTTATATTTGTATTTAAACCATACGCGCATTCCCATTGCAAAGTAATCATATTCAGAGAAGATTATTACAAAAATGACTCTTCTTTGTAAACAGTTATTGTTGTAATAATTTCCTCTGAAGATGATTGCTTTGCTATCAAAACATACATAAAAGTCTAAATAAAAGGTTGTTGTGATTAACAGGTTTATTTATTTCAAATTTTACAATATCTTACTTTACAACACACAAACTTTACAGATTTAAAGTTTCCTTATGAAATAGCACTAGATTACAATATACCAATAAAGTATCCAAATAGAACAAAATTTGGTTTTAAAAAATAATAAAGTTTACTTATGCACGAGGTAATAAGTTGATGCATGAAGTGAAACACGGCCTCCTTGCTCTGTGCGGCATTGTAATAACATGGACCCTTTACTTGTCAACAGGTTACAATATGTTAGCAAACATTGTTTATTTATAACCAAATCTATCATAACCGGATACTTTGTAGCGAATTGTGTTGTAATATAAAATAGTGCTTGGTTTTAAAAAGAAAGGTCAAGATAGAAAACGTTTATTTGTGTTGTTTTTTGTTTTTCTAAATTTTCGTTTAAATTTTGGGACGTCGACTCAAATTTTTATTACTTTTGCTCTCTACTTGTCGACTTTTTGTATCGCCAGTCACAATCTTTTTGCAATATCGATTAATTCCGGATAATACATAACTATTTAAGTACAGATAAACATGACTTTAGCTGCAAGACTTTAGCTGGAGAGGTTATTGTTATAATAGTGTTTGTACAGGTGGGGATCTACAATTATATGTACAATGATCCTCAGGCGTCCCTAGCGATGTCATCTCCTTTGCAGGCGACGCGTTACAGAAGTCCTCCACCTAGTTTACAGAGATGGCTGTAGCACATAACGAGACATACTTATAGAAAGATAAAATGTGGCATTTAAACTTAGAAAATGTATATATATATATTATAACGATATGTAAACAGAGACTCTAAAGGGAACTATAAATTAAGTTTATAAAATTAAGAGTACAATGTACAAGGCCAAGCTGTTAGTATTATTACTTTATTGTATCAATAATTCTCAAAAACTGTTGTCAGTTTTAAGACGCTAGGGCGCTCCAAAAACTAGAGAAAAAACTTGGTACCGTTAAAAGAAAGTCAGTTTCAAAAAAACGTTAGATTTTAAAAATATATGTTAAAAATAAAAATTAAGAAATGGGATTAGTCTAAACTAGGAGAGAAGGGATAAGAGGTTCAAAAAGTTAGTTATTAGGAAAAACGGGACGGTGGAGTCATCCATAAACGTTCGATGGGAGCAGACTTCTGTCAAGTTACCTTCAGTTCGTATAATTATATTAAGTAAATCGTCGTAAGTCAAATGCTAAGTAGCAGCCCACGCGTTGATAGCAAAGTTATAGAGTATTCAGTAAAGTCGTCGGATTAATTCAAAAATTTAATAATAAGTAAATCGTCGGATATTGATTGTTTAGTAGCAACCTAATGTGACGTAACGAATGGATAGAGCTTCAGGACCACGAGCTACGAACAGGTGACCCTCCAAATTATTAAAAGCTTTATCAAAAACTCTTGAATATTAATTTTTTTTGTTGATCTGCCAATCACAAATTTTAATTATTACTTCATCAAAACAATATTCAGTAAATCAGAATTATAAAATATAAACTTTAAGCTTACATTCTCCAATTTCCCCCGAACCTCATACAGTGACCTTGAGAGCAATACAAATTTATACGTAAATTAAGTTAAGTAGTAGAATAAGGGCAAGTGTCTCTTGAAGGTTGATATAACTGAGGAAGTCAAAATTAAAATAAAGTAAGAAAACCTCATCAAATAATATAATATAATAATTCTTTCTGATATAAATTGATTAATTTATATTAAGAACCTATAATTTGTGTGTTATTTCAGTGTAAATCAGAGAATCAATATTATAAATAATCATGCCTTTCTTAACAGCGATAAGGGGTGAACAAAACCGAATCCTATTAATTAAATAACAATTAGTAATAATTAATAAGTCAATGCAATTTATAACATTCGCAAGTTAATAAAAATTAATATATGTAAATTAGAAAAGCACCCACGATTTAACAAGAAGTGTTACAATATATATATATATATATATATATATATATATATTAAATATGGTGATATGTTTTCTTGTATATATAGTTAATAAATTATCTAATCTATTATAATTATTTTTCCTGAAGATGCTGATACTTTTTTATCGGCGAAAAGCTTTGAATAAATATATTCATTAAAAGTATTCTTGTGTTTGTAATATTTTAAATTTATTAAATATATATATATATATATATATACACCAAAAACGAAACAAAATTAAAACTGTCATATCAACTTAAGTTTGGCTTGACAATTAGCAGATTCGGTTAAGGGTTAATATATACAGACCAAACATGTGTTTTTTAATTAAGCCAGAGATTCAATGTAGTTTTGGAAACTCGCCAAAGAATCTAAAGGAACAACAGAACATTATTTGAAGAGAACTAGACATGTTTCTAAACAAGAAGACATAGAATACAGTAGGAACGTATAGAGCCAGAATTCAAGAGATATCTAATACATCGAGGTAAGTACACTCAGGAAAAGAAACAAATTATGAGAGTATAAAAAACGGTAAGGAGACTACGTATATACACTTGAGCTTTAGATAAACGTGTCAGATGTGGAGATATAGACACTAAATGAATAATTGTAAATTACAACAATATATTAAAGTGTTTGTAAAGAAATCAGTATGAAATAGGTATTTGCTATTTGCAGTAGAAGGGTTAAACAAAACGTGCTGAAGGTAAAAGAACCTAACTAACTCTCAGAAGTGGGGGCTCGCATGCGGTTCTTTGCAATCCAAAAGTGTTAGACTATACAAGTAACTGAGTGTAAATAGAAATAGATTTTAGAGAAATCTCCGTGTCTAGCTCTAATGAGTCTCGTAAATGGACAAATACAGGTAATTTAATAGCGTACTCGTGTTTGTTTAATTAAATAAGGATTACCCAAAACGGTAATGAAATAGAGCAAGTGGCCAGAAGATAAATTCTAGAGCAAGGGTTTTTTTACGTAGAACCCTAATTTAGAAGATTGTACAAAATGCTATTAGACTACGGAAATAAATTAAAAACAATTAATTATAATAGAAAACCCATAGGGATTCTTGAAAAAAAATCAAGAAAATACAGAACGGTAAATCGAGGCCAATTACGACGTCGGAAAGGGGAAAATTATAGAAGTTAAAATTTGTAGTAAACCAGTTCCATAACGAACAATTAGTCCTCCTATTTTGTTTTTATTCAGATGATAAAAAAATATTTTGTAAATATTTACATTCACTCCAGATCAGCCAAACAATGTTAAATCAACTCGCCAAAGCTACATTATAAACTTGAACCATTTGTCTTTGGAAACAGTTCTGACGTCATTGTTGTAAGTCGTATAATTCTGTGTATACAATTTGAATAGGACTCTAGCTAAGGGTGGTTCCATTGTTTCTGAGGGTAGATTAACCACCTGACCCCCCGCAGGCTGTGACTTGACAGTTTTCAAAACAATCCATTCTGTAAAAACAAGTTTTGTAAGAGCAAAACAAGGCTATAAATTAGACCCTTTTCTCTCGCACGCCTCGTTAGTCGTAAAGCCGTTTCTAGTAATTTCTTTTCCCAGTAGGAACTATTGACTCAACATTTTTTGACAGGTACACCTTTTACAGGAATGTGAAGTTTTAGAAGATGTTTTCTACAGACTGGAAGCGTCTTATAGTTTTAAATCTTTTAGGGTCTTACTTTATGACATATGCTTTAATTATTTGTTCTAGTGTATATTCTTCATTAACTTATCTTTAGCTTAGACTCCTTATAAGTGTATGTTATCTTGAGCTGCTCATTTATGGAGTTTAGACACACTCTTGGTTTGAGCAACCACATTTAACACGTGTGATTAATGTAAACCCAGTTTAACAAATTTTAAAAATCAGATAATGCATTAAGTGGAGTTATAGCTTGTCTAATAACTGCGTTCAATTCCCGTGTGTAGCAACGTCTTTAAAGCGATGACAGTAAGTGTATTTTCCATTCCTTCTATGAGTTCAAACTATCCCTATGTATATCATTTTTAAATTTTCAGTCGTTAATATAAACACTATTTATTTATCCACTAAAGTTAAAATATTTTTTTATAAACTTGTAGTGGATGACAACTGATGTTAATACAGTTTTTTCAAATACTAATTAAATTTAAAAATTAATTTAATTTTCATATGGGAAAACGTTTCACAAAGAAGTCAAAGTATGCAATATAGTTATTTCGTCCAATAAGTGATAGCATATGATTTCACAAAACAGCTGATTTTATGTTATAGGTTATGCGGTAGAACAGCTGTTTTAACGAATAGGTTATGCTACTTTATTTATATAATTGTAGTTATTTAATTAAAGTGACTAAAATAAAATATTTCTTTCTTGAGCAAATTAGGAATTGACTTGAGACATCTATTGCTTATATTACTGTACTTGTTTGTCCTTACTCTTACTCCAAGGGTGCAAGTCTCTTTATGATACTGTTAGGCAGCAGTGATCTTATACAGTAGATCCAAGTACGCAGCAGTGATCTTATACAGTAGATCCAAGTACGCGATCTTATATTATCCTAATGTATCATCATCCAAAGGATTATATATTCCTATTTTAATCCTAGCAATATTGATAATCCTTTTTTTGTTCTTCGAAAGCGATTACAATTATACTAGCTTGTCGTTTAAAAATTACATTTAAAAATGATTATTTAAAAAACAAAATTCCATCTATCGTTTAACTTCATACTAGTGAATAGGTTTAAACAGCATATTAGTATCCACTCATGACAAAATACCCTATTATAAAGTTTTGTTTACATCGAAACTCTCCAGCCGGTAAAGATACAAGCACGTTATGGAATATTAATTTTAATTATTTAATAAAAAGTAACTAAAATAAATATTATTTCTTGATCTAAGTAGGAATCTACTTTTAAAAAATTGTTTTTATTATTTGCTTAGTTTCATAACATCGCCCAATATTGTCTCTTGAGAATGGGAAAGATTTGTGAATATAGGCAGGAATAAGGTAGGGAATAAAATCTCCATGGCAAGGAATATGGCGAAGATCACGCCGGATTAAGGTAGGGAATAAAAACTCCATGACAAGGAATATTGGGAAGATTACGAAGGATTAAAGTAGGGAATAAAAACTACATGGCAAGGAATATGGGGAAGATCACGCCGGATTAAGGTAGGGAATAAAAACTCCATGACAAGGAATATGGGGAAGATCACGCCGGATTAAGGTAGGGAATAAAAACTCCATGGCAAGGAATATGGGGAAGATCACGCCGGATTAAGGTAGGGAATAAAAACTCCATGGCAAGGAATATGGGGAAGATTACGAAGGATTAAAGTAGGGAATAAAAACTCAATAGCATGGAATATAGGGAAGATCACGCAGAATTAAGGTAGGGAATAAAAACTCCATAAGGTATATGGAGAGGTTCACGCAGGATTAAGATGGGGAATAAAAACTCCATGGTAAGGAATATGGGGAAGATTACGCAGGATTAAGGTAGCGAATAAAAACTACATGGCAAGGAATATGGGGAAGATTACGCAGGATTAAGGTAGCGAATAAAAACTACATGGCAAGGAATATGGGGAAGATTACGCAGGATTAAGGTAGCGAATAAAACTACATGGCAAGGAATATGGGGAAGATTACGCAGGATTAAGGTACTGAATAAAAACTCCATGGCAAGGAATATGGGGAAGATCACGCATTATTAAGGTAAGGATTGTTATGTACTCACGTAATATGTATTATGTATGTAATATGATACTATGGCTTATATGTAATTCTTATATTTTAAATAACATTAGAATAATTCAATGTATTACGAATTGTTTATCAAATGATTCAGGCTACAAAAGTAACTCAAGTCTATACTCAAATAATTGTTCAATATGTGTCATTTCCGATGGAACTTTCTATTAACTTAAAGATGTAATCGTTAGTTATTTTCCATGTAACACGTAGTCTTATTCTAGAACATTGATGTAATCATTGACCAATGTACAAGTAAACTGAATAAGTTATATATACACCTAACGCGAGCGGAAAGCTAGTTCTTGTCAAGTTTTCGTCCGGTTCTTGTCTAGTCTTCCTCCAGTTCTTGTTAAAGTCTTTGCTAAGTTCTTATTCAATTTCTTGTCTAATTCAGTTTCAATATCTATCTTTAAATTCAAAGACTATATTATACAACTACTATTTCTCGTACGAATTACTATTTTATATTCGCCTACTATTTCTCGTACGAAACTACTATTTTATAATTCGCCTACTATTTCTCGTACGAACTACTATTTTATATTTGCCTACTATTTCTCGTACGAACTACTATTTTATATTTGCCTACTATTTCTCATACGACGCGAATTATTCAGTTTACTTATTGCAACATCTTGTATTTGTTTATCAAATAAATTCTTGTTATACTCAAGTGCGTGTTTCATTGACTGCACCCCTTGCAAACACAGGGACACAACACATTTAATTGGTGGCAGCGGTGGGATCCCAGAAAAGGGATTCGAAGAAAGGATTCGTAGACAAGATCCCAGAAGCGGGATTCGAAGAAACATTTCGTATACAAGGATCTTAGAAGAGGGATTCGAAGAAAGGATTCGCAGACAAGGTACCGAAGAGACGAACCCCAGGCAAGACTCCTACGCCAGTCAGAACATACTCGTAGCATGACGCTTAATTTCGTATACAAGGATCTTAGAAGAGGGATTCGAAGAAAGGATTCGCAGACAAGGTACCGAAGAGACGAACTCCAGGCAAGACTCCTACGCCAGTCAGAACATACTCGTAGCATGACGCTTTGGGTTCTTTTACTGTAAGTCACTGGCCGTAGAATAGGTTTAGTGATACAAATATTTTTGATTTGTTGAATTATTTCAATTTTCAAGTAATTATTTTTTTTTTGGCTATGTGTAGCTATTTCAGTTTATGAAATTAGTAAGTAATTAATTGTACTACTATTTCATTTAACCTAATTTTAGTAGGACTGAGTAGTTATTTAAAGTTTGTCTATTATATTAGATTACTTGCTTCTTCTAGAAAAAGCAAGACGTAGCTATGATAAATTTGACATTATAGTGGCATAATTAGGGATCAGTTCTAACACATAATTAATTTATCAATTTTATTTTCAAGTGATTCTAAAATATATTAACATTGTCAAAATGACAACTCCAACTACAACAACACTCGTATCAGATACAATCAAATTAGATAATTTAATTAACATGATACCAAAATTCGATGGCAATCGATTAACTTTTTATGATTTTCTTGACAACTGTGACCTTGCACAACCATTGGCACAAGACAGCAATAAAAACATTTTACTTACATTTATTAAAAGTAAAATTTCAGGACATGCTAGAGCACATATTCGAAATAGGAAATTTGACTCATGGGAAGATTTACGACTACACCTAGTTGAAATCTATTCTGATATGAGATCTCATGCACAATGGCAACTAGAATTAAGTTTATGTAAACAATTACATAATGAACCCGTTTCATCTTATGCTCACAAGATAGAAAACTGTTTGGTTAGATTAACTAACAGCCTCGATACTTCTCTGACGTCAATTGAACGGCAGGTTAATGTGAAATTATTACGAACGCAAGCACTTAACATTTTTCTTACTGGTTTAAGTAAAGAGTTAAATATAATTGTAAAGGCTCAGAAACCACAATCTGTTGAAGATGCTATTGTAAAGGCTCAGAAACCACAATCTCTTGCAGATGCTATTGTAAAGGCTCAGAAACCACAATCTCTTGCAGATGCTATTGTAAAGGCTCAGAAACCACAATCTCTTGCAGATGCTATGGTAAAGGCTCAGAAACCACAATCTCTTGCAGATGCTATTGTAAAGGCTCAGAAACCACAATCTGTTGAAGATGCTATTGTAAAGGCTCAGAAACCACAATCTGTTGAAGATGCTATTGTAAAGGCTCAGAAACCACAATCTCTTGCAGATGCTATTGTAAAGGCTCAGAAACCACAATCTGTTGAAGATGCTATTGTAAAGGCTCAGAAACCACAATCTGTTGAAGATGCTATTGTAAAGGCTCAGAAACCACAATCTAATGAAGATGCTATTGTAAAGGCTCAGAAACCACAATCTCTTGCAGATGCTATTGTAAAGGCTCAGAAACCACAATCTGTTGAAGATGCTATTGTAAAGGCTCAGAAACCACAATCTCTTGCAGATGCTATTGTAAAGGCTCAGAAACCACAATCTGTTGAAGATGCTACGAAGATGCCTCGTATTGTAAAGGCTCAGAAACCACAATCTCTTGCAGATGCTATCAGTTTAGCACAAGCAGAGGAACGCGAACAAAAAGCTAGACGGGATATTGATTCTCATTGTTCCCGACAAGTTAATCATAATCGAGCCAATTATAAACCTAAAACACCTTGGCTCTATTCAAATACTTCTAACCCATTTTCTGATCAACTAAAGCCAAATAAATATTTTGAAACACAAAATGCTTTTGAAAAACACAGAACGCATATGGTTACACCTTCTACAAACAGTTCAATGCCAAAAAACTGCAAATATTGTAAACATTTGGGACATACTATAGAAGAATGTCGTAAACGAATATTCAACGAACAACAACGTCATAAGAATGTTTCAACACGATTTCAACAACCTCCGAAACATTTACAAAAAACATCGTCTTTTTTAACAAACATAATGAGTCAAAAAACGCGTAAGTTTTCTTAGTTAGTATCGGACTCAGGAAACACAATATAAAATCGACAGATATAGACATTATAAAAATAATTATACTCAAGACTCAAAACAAATTTTTAACAGTGTGTATCTTCCACATAGTAATGAGGTTAGAAATGCATTCAGCAATTGTTATACTATCATCTTACCAGTTAAACAAATAGATGTTATAAAATATTTTTCATTTCTTGTAGACACTGGTAGCGACATAACAACAATAAAGAAATCAAAACTTCGTTATCAAGACCTCATAGATTTCAACAATACATTAATGGTATATGGTATAGCTCGTGATCCAATACAAACAATAGGAACTTGTGATTTGAACATTTTAATAAATAATGAAACAATGAATCAAACATTTAGAATCTTTGATGACGATGCAATTTTACTATCTACAGATGGAGTAATAGGAAATGACTTTTTAAGAACATATGACTGTCAATTAGATTATACAACTCACATTAATAATATATAACGAGCATATAATACCTTTAGAGCCACTTCAAACAAAAGCTGAATGTTTACCATGTTTAATGCCTAGAACAGAGACTGTTATTGACGTTGTTATAAATAATCCTGAAATTAAGCAAGGAAACAATGCTTCACAAAGGAATACATTTAGCTTCATCAATAGTCAAAGTAGATGCTAATTCCAAAGCTTTAACTACAGTTCTCAATACTTCAGATGACATATATTATTTACCAAAAGTTAAAGTGACCTTAGAACCTCTCCCTTCACAACGTAAGACAGATATCTCATATAACAAAACATACTGTACTTTATCGCCTACTGGAACAAACACTATATATGATCGTATGAAAGAACTTAAAAAGCTCTTACGATTCAATCATTTAAATTCAGAAGAAAAACAATCATTTTTTCAACTTTGCGCAGAATACAATTCAATTTTTCATTTGGATGGAGACAAGTTACCAGAAACAAATGTAATTGAACACGAAATTAAAACGACAACAGACGTTCCTATAGCAACAACAACATATCGATACCCAGAAGTTCATAAACCAGAAGTTCATAAATAAATAAATGATATGCTTGAACAAAATATTATTTCCGATTCAACCTCTCCGTGGTCAGCACCAATATGGGTAGTTCCTAAAAAGAAGGACGCATCAGGAAAAACAAAATGGCGCGTTGTAGTAGATTATCGCGGATTAAATGCTCGAACAATACATAATGCTTTTCCTTTACCAAATATTACCGATATTTTAGATCAATTAGGACACGCAAAATATTTCAGTTGTTTAGACTGCTATTCAGGTTTTCATAGCGTAAAAATTAAAAAAAGACGCTCCTAAAACTGCTTTTTCTACCGACTTAGGACATTATCAGTTTAATAGAATGCCTTTTGGACTAAAAAATGCACCTGCAACATTTCAAAGATTAATGAATACTGTACTATCAGGATTACAAAGTAGTAAATGTTTTGTTTATATGGACGATATAGTAGTAGATGGAACAGATCTATTAGATCATAATGCAAAACTTAAACAAGTATTTCAACGACTAAAGGACAACCACTTGCGAGTGCAACCTGATAAATGCGAATTTTTACAAAAAGAAGTAATATTTTTAGGACATCAAATTATAGAACATGGTGTAAAACCTAATCCAGAAAGAGTTAATGTTGTAAAAAATTACCCAACTCCAGAAACTTTAAAAGATATCCAAGCATTTTTAGGACTTTGTAATTACTATAGACGGTTTATAAAAGATTTTGCTTTAATAGCAAAACCGTTGACAGAATTAACAAAGAAAAACGTACAATTTAACTGGACAGAAAAACAACAATTAGCTTTTGAAACATTAAACCATAAATTAACATCTGAACCGATTTTACAATATCCAAATTTTAATAAACCATTTATTTTAACAACAGACGCTTCATCATTCGCAATATCTGGAATATTATCTCAAGGTATATTGCCAAATGATTTACCAGTAGCTTATGCATCTCGGACTCTGAATGCAGCTGAAGGAAATTATTCCACAATAGAAAAGGAACTTTTAGCAATAACTTGGGCAACAAAATATTTTCGACCTTATCTTTATGGCAATATATACGGATCATAAACCACTAACTTATCTCTTCAGTGTTAAGGATCCTGGCTCTCGACTTGTGAAATTTCGATTAAAATTAGAAGAATACGATTACGAAACTAAATATAAACCAGGAAAACACAATACGAATGCCGATGCTTTAAGTGGAATAATACCTAAAGATGACGGAACATCTGAAACTTCTACAATACGAAACATGTATACGACACTATCGTCAAATGAGTATGATAATTTTTTACAAACTTATCAATCTAAAGTAATAATTAATAACAACATTATAGAAACAAATGAAAACATTTTAAATTGTAAACACAATACAATTGGGCTAACTCTTTCAACAGATTTACAAATTCCAGCAAATACAACGATTTATCAAATAGTTCAAAGTACAAATCACTTATCTCAACTAAGTAAACTGCAGCCAAAAGTCAAAGATGTAACAACTCTAGTTCACAACAAACAGCTTATCTGTTATCTTATGACAAAGCAAACAATCAACGATGAAACACAATATTCTGATTTATTTTATACTTTACTTACTTTAAAAAATGTTTTAATTAAAAAAGAAATTAATACTATTACGTTATCACAACTTGGACAGGAAGATAAATTATTTTGGCCTAAAATACGTGCGATGTTAAGATATATTTTTCAAAATTGTAATATCAAAGTTTACATATGTCATAGAAATCAAGTAATTCCAAAATCAGAAGATATTTTAAAGTTATTAGAAGAATTTCATTCTTCGCCTCATAGTGGTAATTTCGGATTACACAAAACCTATAAAAAAATAAGCAATATTATTATTGGCCTAATATGAAACAAGACGTGCGCAACTTTGTACAGACATGTCCATCGTGTCAACAAATCAAATTGATACAAAAGAAAAAACAACCAATGATAATAACTGATACGGCAGAACAAAGTTTTCAAAAAATTGCATTAGACATCGTCGGACCTCTTACACTCACTGAATCAGGCAATAAATATTTACTTACTATTCAAGATAACCTTACTAAATTTTCACAAGCTTTCCCAATCCCAAACCAAGAAGCAAAAACTGTAGCCAAAACACTAGTGAATAATTTTATATGTAAATTTGGGTTACCACAGAATATCTTAACCGATCAAGGAACAAACTGCACATCTAATCTCTTCAAATCAATTGCAAAATTATTTAAACTAAAACATATACAAACAACAGCTTATCATCCTGAATCAAACGGCGCTCTAGAACGTACTCATCGTACATTTATAGAATATTTAAGACATTATATAAACAACAAACAAACAGATTGGGACCAATGGATTTCTATGGCAATTTTTGCATATAATACAACACCACACTCATCAACCAAATATACACCACATGAACCTGTTTTTGGATTTTCACCAAGACTACCAACATCGATAACACAGCCTCCAGAATTTCGTTACACATATGATGACTACATATCTGATTTAAAAAGAAAATTAAATAGTTCATATCAGATAGCAATAGAAAATATTAAGAAACCAAAACATAATAGTAAACAATATTATGATAAAAATACACACACTATAGATTACAAAATCGGCGATTACGTTTATTTAAAAAATGAAATCTCACAACCATCTACTTCCAAGAAGTTAAGTTCTCAATATACAGGACCTTATGAAATAATAGCAATTGATTCACCTGTCAATGTAACATTAAAATATAAAAGACGATATTTAAAAGTACACAAAAATAGAATTAAACTTGCATATGTTCCAGGATACACTGCTTCGTAAAAGCAGACATTGATACTGATTGCAATGTTATACCATTACTCCTTTGGAAAAATCATCAGGTATATACTATGAAAATATAGGTAAAATAAAGTTTTACTGACACACTTGGAAATTAATAACTTATCTCAATGTAACATCATTAGAAAATAAACTTCACAATTTTGAATATTTTCTTCAACAAAGAGGACAACTTTGTCAAGAACCATTATAACACCAACAAACACCTTGTACTACATCATTTAATATTTTAATACAATTACAATCAACCATAATAGAACAAGATGCTACTTTCAAAAATTTCGTAGGACATACGACTGGTTATAGACAAAAACGAGGATTATTCAACGCAATAGGAAAAATATTTAAGGTCATGATAGGAACATTATATTCAGATGACGCAGAATATTATAACGACTCGTTAAACAAGCTACAAACAGATGAACATGATATCAGCGAACTATTAAAATCACAATCTCATGTAGTACAATCAACTATTTCAAATTTCAATAATACCTTTACAAGTTTACATCGAACAGAAAAAACATTGAATGACAACATAAAAATAATACAAACACTAATGAAAACAACAAATGTCACACTACAAACACAATATTTACAACAAAAAGTTGAAGATCACATCACTTTACTCTTACTAATATTTACTGAAATAAATAGAGAATATTCAAATCTTATACAATCTATACAGTCTATATAATTTGCTAAACAACAAATACTTCACCCTTTTATATTGACACCTCAAAAATTAATGTATGAATTACTTCACACAAAACCTTATTTACCTAGAGGTACATCATATCCATTACCACTCTATAAACAATATGCTTATGAATTTATAGATTTATTATCATTAACTGTTTATTATATGGATTTGAAATTAATATTTGTTATTTATGTTCCGGTAACAGATAATAGAGTATTATGTTTATATCATGTAGTACCTTTACCAATTGTAAGTAATATTAATACTTATATGTTCATTAAACCCAGCACAGAATATTTGGCTATCAGCACAATAAATTAACTTATTCTCCTATAAAATCAATTGAAAAGTGTAAAAGAATTTTAAACAATACCTATATATGTTCACAAATAACACCCTTGTTTAACACATATGCTCAACAACATTGTGAAGAGTGAATTATTTTTAAGTCCTCAAACAATACCAAAAACATGTGATGTTAGAATTACTAATTTTATAGAAGCTGAAATTTGGCATAAATGTAGTAATATTAATCAATGGTTATATGTTATCAGTCATGTAAGTCACATTACAATAGATTGTAACAAAGATGGACTATATGATATTCAAGTAAGTGGAACAGGATTTCTAACTCTCAAATCACATTGTAAATCTTATACTAAATCTGTAACTTTATTACCAAGCTCAGAATCAAGTAGTTCAATCAATTCCTTTATACCCGATCTTGAGTTAACAGCAATGGATAATGATAATAACAAACTGAAAATTCCTTCCATTGACTTACATCCTATACATATCCCAGTAACTAACTTAGATGAATTAAAAGTTACAAGCTATAAATTAGATCAAATTGCAAACTTAGCAGATCAAATAGAACATAAATCAAATGTAATGTATAAACTACAAACTCATGATATACTAATGAATTGTATTATTATAATAAACATTTGTATATCTCATTATATTTGAGGCTTATATCTCATTATCAAATGTGTATACAACTCACATTGTACGTAGAGGACAACGAACTCCTATCCCTACTCGATTAATGTTAACCCATACCACTGAAGCTAATCCTAATATAGAATTAGAACACATTCAACATCGCAGTTTACCTGATATTCCCTTATCACCTGATTTACAAGATTCTATACCTTCTACATCTAATCAACCTCCTGCATCACCTTCAAGTCCTCGAAGACGAAGTGCACGCCTGCGAGACAGGATGTAGCACGTTACATGTATCTATACAAATCAGAGACGATTTGCTTTTCTTAAGGAGGGAGGATTGTTATGTACTCACGTAATATGTATTATGTATGTAATATGATACTATGGCTTATATGTAATTCTTATATTTTACATAACATTAGAATAATTCAATGTATTACGAATTGTTTTTCAAATGATTCAGGCTACAAAAGTAACTCAAGTCTATACTCAAATAATTGTTCAATATGTGTCATTTCCGATGGAACTTTCTATTAACTTAAAGATGTAATCGTTAGTTATTTTCCATGTAACACGTAGCCTTATTCTAGAACACTGATGTAATCATTGACCAATGTACAAGTAAACTAAATAAGTTGTATATACACCTAGCGCGAGCGGAAAGTCAGTTCTTGTCAAGTTTTCGTCCGGTTCTTGTCTAGTCTTCCTCCAGTTCTTGTTAAAGTCTTTGCTAAGTTCTTATTCAATTTCTTGTCTAATTCAGTTTCAATATCTATCTTTAAATTCAAAGACTATATTATACAACTACTATTTCTCGTACGAATTACTATTTATATTCGCCTACTATTTCTCGTACGAAACTACTATTTTATAATTCGCCTACTATTTCTCGTACGAACTACTATTTTATATTCGCCTACTATTTCTCGTACGAACTACTATTTTATATTTGCCTACTATTTCTCGTACGAACTACTATTTTATATTTGCCTACTATTTCTTGTACGACGCGAACTATTCAGTTTACTTATTGCAACATATTGTATTTGTTTATCAAATAAATTCTTGTTATACTCAAGTGCGTGATTCATTGGCCGCACCCCTTGCAAACACAGGGACACAACACAAGGAATATGGAGAAGGTCGCGCAGGATTAAGGTAGGGAATAAAAACTCCATGACAAGGAATATGGGGAAGATTACGAAGGATTAAAGTAGGGAATAAAAACTCAATAGCATGGAATATAGGGAAGATCACGAAGGATTAAGGTAGGAAATAAAAACTCCATAAGGAATATGGAGAGGTTCACGCAGGATTTAGATAGGGAATAAAAACTCCTTGGCAAAGAATATGGAGAAGATTACGCAGGATTAAGGTAGGGAATAAAAAACTACAGGGCAAGGAATATGGGGAAGATCACGCAGGATTAAAGTAGGGAATAAAAACTCCATGACAAGGAATATGGGGAAGATCACGCAGGATTATGGTAGGGAATACAAACTCCTTGGCAAGGAATATGGGGAAGATTACGCTAAATTAAGGTAGGGAATAAAAACTCCATAGTAAGGAATATAGGTAAGATCACCCAGGGTTAAGATAGGGAATAAAAACTCCATGGCAAGGAATATAGGGAAGATCACGCAGGATTAAGGTAGGGAATAAAAACTCCATGGCAAGGAATATGGAGAAGATCATGTAAGTATGGAGACCTACTTTCTATTTGAGTCTTGAAAAATTGTCTACTTGTTACACTCCCTCCTAAGAAAACGTTGAGGAAGTATTTATATGATTAGGTAGAATGAATTACGAGTATAAAACGATATCCCTAAGTATTAGGAATAAGGGAAATGTGGTAGAGTTGCTTAAATAAATTACATCTGATGTCAACCAGTACAAAGAGAGCTGTCTACCATCTACCACGTTTACAAAATAGGTCGATCTTCAACGACCATAAACTGTCACAGAATATGAGCTACTACCAAAGTTAAGATGGCAATACAAAGGTATTCAGAGATCCTCCGCGATTGGATGTTAACGGAATCATTATCCCTTGTGAAAATAAAGTTAAACAATCTAGGTATGAATCTAAATGCTGAACTAAGATGGAAACACCACATCAAGAAAAAGAAGGAGGAATTAAATATCAAATACCGTAAGCACTATTGGCTCTTGGGTAGAAACTCAAAACTCTCATTAGGAAATAAAATAAACATCTACAATCATACCTTGAAACCAGTTTAGGTCTATGACAGTCAACTTTGGGGATGAGCAAAGGACTCTAATGTAGAAATTCTCCAGATGTTCCAGAATAGGCTACTGAGAAACCATATTGGTTATTGCCCCATGGTATGAAAAAAAAGATATTCCCGACGATAACAGAAGAAATAAAGAAGATTTCAAACATGTAAACAGACTCCACCTTCAACCAAGTGCAGTGGCTATTAAACTTTTCAATAACTAGTGCTTGGTTAGAAGATTGAAAATAACTAAACCATTTGAGTTACAATAGTGTAGTGTTTTGCTAGTTCTATTATACGACATTGAATATGTCCAAACAAGAACTAAAGAGTTGATGGCCACTTTAGTTATATGAGTATTTGTGGTGGGATAAAGCAATAAAAGTTTTAACTTTTATTGTTAAAGAATAACTGTATTCTAAAAGACCAGTTTTATAAAAAAACAAAGACAGTAATTGGCTATTGCTAAACCAAATAATCACACAAATTTTCTTTGACAACGAACGTATATTCAGGTAATACTTGACATTGATTTGAGATATTTGAAGTGGAAGATTATTTTGATACGATGACCAAAATGGGATTTCTATGATTGGTAAAGTCGAGTTTCTAGCCCCTCTTCCCAGGTCAGAAGGAAATTATGGCGGACAAGTGTAACGATCTATAATCATATTTTAGTAGAATATGAACACTGATTTAAACGATAAAAACGCCAGATTTCGCCGATAACTTTTTAAATATTTTGTTGGGATAGTCAGGGACGAAAAGCATTTAGGGATGGTTTTATTGGTGACGAGACCATTAAAGAAAATTTCCGTCTATAAACGAAGTGACATTTTATGTAGTCTCGAGTCTGGCCAGGCTAAGCACCGTCAACATTATATTTCTTTGCAGACACATTACACTCAGACTGCCTATATAGGCCAGTGCACTACGCCAGGCGCCACTCCCACCGCGCATGTCCCTACCATTCGATCTGATGCACAGCCTCTTTAATTTCACCCCTTTTGATTCAACATGTCACTGTCTCGACTCTTCACGTGAACCTGTTTTTATATTTCCTGTTACGCTTTATTACCGGAATTTTTATTGATTTATTTACTATAGATAAATATGTTAACAATCGGTTTTTATTAAATATTAATTAACTAAAAGTTTTAAGATTAAGTTTTAATTCTCCTGTGACCTAGCTGGAGGTTTCTCCATATATGAGGTTTAAAAAAATTAAACTTTTACCAAATGTTTATCAAATTATCATAACATATATCTTCAAACAACTTTCGTTAAATAGTTTAATTTTTAAAACCTCTATCTTACTCTATCAACCTTACGAGTTTGTTGAGAGTTGAACTATTCACTGCAATTTTCCGATCTTGCTACTGCTACAACGGATAACCTCTTCACTTAAATTCGTAATTTTAAACATCACAAATTCACTAGCAAATGTTAAAATTCAATATTCGTTGCAAACATTTCATTCAATCTTTTTATCCAGCATAAATGTTAAATAAAAAGCTAAAATATCTATTAAAAAACTAATTTGAAAAACTCTTTCTACAGGGCGTTAAATTTTCTTGAATCGACCTACGCAGGACTAGGCCTTTTGCTACATGTGATATACGGTTCTGTATAGACGTTTTAGAATACAGAGAAAAAAACTGACAAATAAAAAATAATGTTTTTATTAGTAAGAACATCTCTTAGTTAAAAGAAGATAAAATTTAAAGAATTAAACTTTTTTCAAAAAATATAATACTAAAAGACTATTTTGGTAGTAAAGAGCGTTAGTAACACAATTAAGAACGAACTATACACAAGCAGAAAAAAGAAAAATATATTTATAAAATGTAACGAAAACGGATTATATAAAGTACGATATTATTGTAAAATAGTATATGTAGACTAAATATACATATATAGGACTTGAAAAAATATTTTTTTTTAATTCATCAAAATTAAAGAAATAATCTATTTCTTTTAAAATTGCCTTCTGAGTAATCGAAAAACATTAGTTTTTTAAATTTATTTATAATTTTATTGATTTGCTTTTATACCAATTGCTGAATATGATGAACGTAATAACTTTTGGCGCAATAAATCGAGACAAACGTTTTAGCATTTAGTCGCAAACATTTAACCGTAATGCCAACTGAACTGAATATTATCAGCGAAATGTAATGTTTTCGGAACGGAGAGTACAACGACCGATTACATTTAGCGGCACGGAAATAAGGTTTGCGGGAATGTTTGTACATTGGGAAGTTCATGCATTTCGATAATTGCAACCGCAGCGTCGACGGATTGTTATATTCAATAAACATTACGTGTTTAGCTAGAGATTTCTAAACAGAGAATATACGTTCGCCTACAAATATTTGCAATTACTGTTGTTTGCGATTTTACATTGGTACGAGGGACTGGATACAGCTTCTAACCAACCCACGGCAAACACATTTACTCGTAGTAATATCCGAAATGAGGTACAGGTTAGAATTAGTATAGATACTCGCAATATCGTCATGTCCAGGAGAAGGGTCGAATTAGACACTAACAATTCAAGAAAACTTACTTATTTCTTAGCGTGAACAGAAAAAGTAAACAAAAAAAATGTATTAAATAATAATCCCCCTAATAGTTACGTATGTAATAGAAACTATCGACACGAAAATAATTAATATTAATTAGCATTTATTACTGATAAGTTATTAATTATCATTTATTAATGAAAGTCAACGTTCAGTTGGTACGGAAATTTTGTAGCACATTCATAAATGTGAATCATATTACTTTTGTAGCCTATACTGACGTTGTAGTCTCCAATACGTACACCGTACGCTGTTTTGATATAGTCATCCAATTGTAGAAGTATAAACGCAATGTATTAACCATTTATCCATTTGATCTATTAAAAATTACGACTGTGTATGTCTGCCTGTAGTCTGTTTGTTTGCAGGATTTCAAGGTGCGCGACAAGGCTAATAACACCGCGGTGGAGCCTACTTTACGAGTTTACTACGAACTACTCTACGAGTGCTTTATCAGTTACTATATTTTTCGAGTTCCCAAGTCCAATTAGAACAAGAATTATTTTATGAGTTACATTATGAGATACCGCACGATTTATTTTACGAGTTACATTAAGATTAACTTTACGAGTAACTTACAATTTATATTAAGACGTAGGTATACTTTATGAGGTATATTTTGAGTTAAACACTTCGAGTTAATTTACGAATTAACTTACAATTTATATTACAAAGTAGGTCTACTTTATGAGGTATATTTCGAGATACATACTTCGAGTTAGTTTACGAGTTACTTTACGAGTTAACTTACAATTTATATTAGGAAGTAGGTCTGCATTATGAGGTATATTTCGAGTTACACACTTAGAGTTAATTTAAGAATTACTTTACGAGGTAACTTACAATTTATTTAGGAGGTAGATCTACTTTATGAGGTTTATTTCTAGTTACAAACTACGAGTTAATTTACCAGTTATATTACGAGTTTCATTAACAGCAAGTTTAAGAGTTATATTTAGTACGAGCTATATTGAGAGTAAATTTACTAGTTGCAATAAGAGTAATTTACAATTTATATTACGAAGAAGGTCTTTTTTATGAGATATATTTTGAGTTATATTATGAGTTACTGTACGAGTTATATTACGAGTTTCATTAAGATATAAAGGTAAGGGATAAAGATACTTGAAAATAGCGCCTACATTCAAACTTTAAAAGATCACTTTATATTTAAGCTTTAAAGTAACTCACTTTAAATACAAAGCAATAAATCAAAATTTAATGTAGAATATGTGAGAAATTCAGGGGAAGAAAATGTAAAAAAATAAGAACTAAGCGCAATTCCTTGAGAGAAAACATTTTTGCTAGACTGCATAGCATTATGAAATAGACAGGGTAATGTAAAAACATAAAATATTATACCACAAAATAAAATTCAATGGTCAATAATATCATAAGAGGGAGGCTATTTTATTTAAATGGCTCGATAAATAAATAAAAATCATATTTACTAGAAAGAGTAATGGGAATTTAAACATTTCTTCTCCTTTTATTTACCGTTTATGTTGTCGCCGAGAGCTTTTAATGTCTATTCATCTAAACTGGATTTCAATATTCTAGTTTAATATTTTCTACCAATCTTATGTGCCGATACAAATACTTGTATCTACAAATACCATTTTACTCTGTACCATGACTTCATCCCAGATAGCCTCACCTGTTCGTCTTGCAACACAAACTTATATCACATTACTGGCAGCAACCCTATTCTGACTACACACCTATCAATATTGTGTCGCATCCCATCCTGCCTACACAGCTCTCTACCTTTTGTCGCATCCCATTCTGCCTACACAGCTCTCTACCTTTTGTCGCATCTCATTCTGCCTACACAGCTCTCTACCTTGTGTCGCATCCCATTCTGCCTACACAGCTCTCTACCTTTTGTCGCATCTCATTCTGCCTACACAGCTCTCTACCTTGTGTCGCATCCCATTCTGCCTACACAGCTCTCTACCTTTTGTCGCATCTCATTCTGCCTACACAGCTCTCTACCTTGTGTCGCATCCCATTCTGCCTACACAGCTCTCTACCTTTTGTCGCATCCCATTCTGCCTACACAGCTCTCTACCTTTTGTCGCATCTCATTCTGCCTACACAGCTCTCTACCTTGTGTCGCATCCCATTCTGCCTACACAGCTCTCTACCTTTTGTCGCATCTCATTCTGCCTACACAGCTCTCTACCTTGTGTCGCATCCCATTCTGCCTACACAGCTCTCTACCTTTTGTCGCATCTCATTCTGCCTACACAGCTCTCTACCTTGTGTCGCATCCCATTCTGCCTACACAGCTCTCTACCTTTTGTCGCATCCCATTCTGCCTACACAGCTCTCTACCTTTTGTCGCATCTCATTCTGCCTACACAGCTCTCTACCTTGTGTCGCATCCCATTCTGCCTACACAGCTCTCTACCTTTTGTCGCATCTCATTCTGCCTACACAGCTCTCTACCTTGTGTCGCATCCCATTCTGCCTACACAGCTCTCTACCTTTTGTCGCATCTCATTCTGCCAACACAGCTCTCTACCTTTTGTCGCATCCCATTCTGCCTACACAGCTCTCTACCTTTTGTCGCATCCCATTCTGCCTACACAGCTCTCTACCTTTTGTCGCATCTCATTCTGCCTACACAGCTCTCTACCTTGTGTCGCATCCCATTCTGCCAATACAGCTCTCTACCTTTTGTCGCATCCCATTCTGCCTACACAGCTCTCTACCTTTTGTCGCATCTCATTCTGCCTACACAGCTCTCTACCTTGTGTCGCATCCCATTCTGCCTACACAGCTCTCTACCTTTTGTCGCATCCCAGTCTGCCTACACAGCTCTCTACCTTTTGTCGCATCTCATTCTGCCTACACAGCTCTCTACCTTGTGTCGCATCCCATTCTGCCTACACAGCTCTCTACCTTTTGTCGCATCCCATTCTGCCTACACAGCTCTATACCTTTTGTCGCATCTCATTCTGCCTACACAGCTCTCTACCTTTTGTCGCATCCCATTCTGGCCACACATGTCTCTACCTTGAGTCACATCCCATTCTGCAAACAACTCCACCTTGTTTCGCATCCCATTTAACCTACACACCTCTCTACTTTGTGTTATATCCCATTCTCCCTAGACAACTCTCTACCTTGTGTCGTATCCCATTCTGCGTACACCCCTCCCTATTTTCTTTGGCATCCCATTCTGGCCACACATGTCTCTACCTTGAGTCACATCCCATTCTGCAAACAATTCCACCTTGTTTCGCATCCCATTTAACCTACACACCTCTCTACTTTGTGTTATATCCCATTCTCCCTAGACAACTCTCTATCTTGTGTCGTATCCCATTCTGCGTGCACCGCTCCTTACCTTCTTTGGCATCCCATTCTGGCCACACATCTCTCTATTTTGAGTCACATCCCATTCTGCAAACAACTCTACCTTGTTCACATCTCATTTAACCTACACACCTCTCTACCTTGTGCTGTATCCCATGCTCCCTAGACAACTCTCTATCTTGTGTCGTATCCCATTCTGCAAACACCTCTCCCTACCTTCTTTGGCATCCCATTCTGGCCACATATCTCTCTACCTTAAATCGCATGACATTCGGCCTACACACCTCTCTACCTCGTGTCATATCCCATTCTGCAAACATCCCTACCTACCCTCTTTGGCATCCAATTCTGGCCACACATCTCTACACCTTGAGCCGCATCCCATTCTGCCTAAACAACTCTACCTTGTGTCGCATCCCATTTAACCTACACACCTTTCTACCTACCTCTCTACCTAGTGTTGTATCCCATTTAACCTACACACCGCTCTACCTAGTGTTATATCCCATTCTGCAAACATCCCTTCCTACCCTCTTTGGCATCCAATTCTGGCCACACATCTCTACACCTTGAGCCGCATCCCATTCTGCCTAAACAACTCTACCTTGTGTCGCATCCCATTTAACCTACACACCTTTCTACCTACCTCTCTACCTAGTGTTGTATCCCATTTAACCTACACACCGCTCTACCTAGTGTTATATCCCATTCTCCATAGACAACTCTCTCCCTTGTGTGGCATCCCATTATGGATTCACACCTCTCTAACTTTTGTCGAACCCCATTCAGGTTAAACACCTCTCATGTTCTAAAATCTCATGTTTAACTAACTTTATACGCTCTAAACTTAAATATCCTTTATTTTTTATAAAATCACGTAATATTTACATTAATGATTTCAATAAAGAGCAATTTTTAAATTAGACTTTCTATTTTCATTCAAGATTTGGTTTTCATCGGTTGTTGTCTAAAACGTATATTTTTTCAGAAGGTAATACATTTTCATTTAATTTTGTTTGGCATGTATATGTTTTACAAATTGTTACCTTCCCCACTATCACTTTGTTTCAGCTTAAATAAATGGCTGCCAGTAAAATGTATTACTAACTTATTCATCTCATTTAAAAACGTTTTTATTTACACGTACATACAGGCGATGTAGATTAAAATCTGGGATATGGCAACGCACGGGAGCAAATACATATAATGATGTTTAATTCTCATAACCAGGTAGCACGGGGTGGATAATCTACTCTGAGCCACGCAAGGGCGAGACAATAGGTCCATATAACATCCCTTAGCTAGAGTCCTATTCAAATTGTATACAGATAATTCCGCAACCTAACAATGACACTAGAGCCATCTCTGGGGAGACAAATGAACTAAGTTTGTAATATAATTCACTGTAGTTCGCGGAGAGATTAATGCATCCGAGGATTCAACAAACATGGGAAATACTACCTCTGGAAATAGGTGTATGCATTGCAATATGTTTTACACTGAATGCGGTATCACTTTTGAAATATTGTCTGTTTTTTTTTCAGGCTCCCCACGAATATAAATTCATTGTTGGCCAAATATACTAATAAATAATTTATGTTAGGATATTAGGGAAGGAAATATAGTGATTACACTGTATTCAATATGGAACTAGTGTATTTTGATCATTGAAAGATTGTTGAGGCTACATCGAGGAATATCTTTTTAAGTTTACCTTTTATTATAAAACAGAAACAATCCCATGAATCATTACCGAAGTAAGGTTCTGAGGATTCTTCAGCGAAGGATGAAGTTCAACCAACCTCACTTTTCTAATTACCATCTGGACGAACAGAGGTATCTATTAAATATGTACCTAGAGAGAAGGCTTTAAGTTGTTACCGAAATGACCGAGCACATCGGTAATCAGAATGGGTACAGTCGAATCACTTTGTGAAAAATCGGGGTGTTAGATGCGCACTGCCAAGAGGCGCCAGTGCGCATGCGCGTCAGGGCGAGAACTCTGAGCGACATTTCAGTTGGTCATGAAAGTCGCCGGTGGTGGATCTATACGTACCTTACCAAAACCACTTCCTGATAAGTTTTTATTTAGGTTTTATGTTATCTTTTGTGTTTTATAGTGCACGTGTTTTTAGCTTTTTTTAAAGAGATGCCGCAGCCGGGTAGTACCCGGGTTCTATCTCTTGACATGCGTAAATGATTCAAGTCAGCTGAAAGTATGTAGTCAGGCTAGTAGCGTTTCTACTTAGAACTGCCTCTTCCTCCTCCCTTCGCACGCGGCCAAGCCCCACTCCTCATCCCCACATGCCTGCGTGATTCTATTTTTGTCAAAGTGATTCAACTGTACCTCAATACGTCCGGGTAGCACGAAGAGCGCTAAAGAGGGGCGAGTCCTGCTTCGACCTTCCCTCCGACAGGGGTCAAGAAGCGGATAACGAAGAGAAAACACGTAGAGACTATCAGTTGTATTCTCAAGTTGGAAAGACGACAGGCAGATTCAAGAAACTAAAAGATGAAGCATTTGTTAAAGGACAGATACCTCGATTTACGGTTTAATAATGGGGATCCGAAGAAAATCTGCAAATCAAGGAACTCCTACAGAAGTACGAAAATAAACCGGATTACTAATGCAGTTGGTTTTAAAACAATTGAAAATCTATTAATAATTCAGATGTTCATAGAGGACAACAAATTAGTCCGCGCTGAATAAAGCAAGACAAAAGTGTAAATGAGACAGAAACAACTGACTAAATGCCAAGCCGGTTGCATAGTAAGTTCATTTGATTTTGGCGACTGATTTGTTGCCCTGATCAAGCCTGTAGTACTATGAAAAACTAAGTCCTTACATTTAATGTTCAAGTGAGTAATGTGGGAAGGCAAAACATAAAACCTACACTCTACTAAGAACTTTCTTTGAGCTATAGCTCTGCTAACTTGTTTTTCGCATAACTCTTCATGAGTGTAAATTCTTCTAATTCAAAGTTATTCTCGAAAAAATCGAAGAAATAAGTGTTAGTCTTATGGTAAACAGATGAATTTTATTCATCGAGATCAGTAGAGACAATCCATGAGTACACTCATGAAGTGTTATAGTAGTGCGGAAAGACGAGTTAGCAGAGCTATAGCTCAAAGAAAGTTCTTGGTAAAGTGTCAGGGTGTTTTGATGTTTTGCCTTCCCACAATACTCACTTAAACATCAACTGTAAGGACTTTGTGATTCATAGCACTACAGGCTTGATAAGGGCAACAAATCAGTTGCTGAAACATCGCATTAAATAAATAGACCCTTTACTCGATATTCAACCGGCTTGTCAATTGTTCAACGATTATTTCGAGTGCTCAAATAAACAACAATAGATTTATTACTATTATAAAATAGTAAAGTAGTAACATAAGTTCGCTAAAATAGTAAAGTAGTAACATAAGTTCGCGGTACAGAATAGCAACCAAAAACAATAATCTCACATACAAGGTATTCAAACAATATTTGATGTTTAAAAGCATTTTAAATTGCGGTGATTAAAAATATTTGGTATAATTAATGTATAACAACAGGTATCTTTAAATGTGCAACGATTAAATAAAAATATATTTTACTAGTTTAATGTCTACTAGTGTACAAATTTAACACGTTATTTGCTTAAGGATACAAAATCAATAATTTAATTTATAAAAACATAACATAAGATGTCTTTAAAGTATATGTATATCAAGTAACTAAAATTGTATAAATGAGTACGTAACACTTATTTATAATGGTATGTATTTGTTAATAATAAAAAAAGCACAAAACTAGCTGAAAACCCTAATCTGGAGAGTTTTACATATTTATAAAGACATTAACAAAACAATTCGAAATAAACTCTAAACTCTGTGAAATAATTATTTATTACATAAATAAATATATCCATATAGATTTTATTTTATCGATAGCAATTATCAAGTGGATGGAAACACATTCACAAGTACAATATTTACCGTTAAGACGTGCTAACTTGGAAAGACTTCAACAAACCTCGGCTAATCCATTTACCAACCTTTACAGTACGCTTTACCAACCTGAAAGTGATGTGGTGTGTGTGTGTGTGTGTGAGAGAGAGAGAGAGTGAGAGAGAGAGAGAGAGAGAGAGAGAGAGTTGGTGTGTGTGTGAGAGAGAGAGAGAGAGTTGGTGTGTGTGTGTGTGTGTGAGAGAGAGTTGGTGTGTGTGCGTGTGTGTGTGATAGATAGATAGATAGAGAGAGAGAGAGAGAGAGAGAGAGAGAGAGAGAGAGAGAGAGAGAGGGAGAGGGAGAGAGAGAGAGAGAGAGAGAGAGAGAGAGAGAGAGAGAGAGAGAGAGTTGATGTGTTTGGGTGTGTTTGTCAGAAAGAATAGATCTATAAATTTCATTTTTTTTCCACTACCTTGAAAAATAATGTTTCATAATTTGTCTATCGCCAAGGTCGCCAAGGAGACACGTGTGTGGGGTCACCGCACGTGTAAGTAGGAATATAGGAAAGGGTGGATGTAGTTAGACGTCAATAATTTTAAAGAATCTTTTTCTTGCAAAGTATTACAAACATACTCTACTTTCCTCTCTGCAACAACGTTACGGGAATATTTGTAACAGGGCAGCTAAAGATTCATGATGGCTGAACGATAATAAAAAATACTACTTGTTTTACTACAACGCTCGATACAGTTTCAGATTTCGTATGAGCCAATTATTACGATCAGTAATATAGGGTTTTATTTTATTTCCTATGAATTTTTGTTGTTGTTAAAATGTAGTAAAAAGGTTTTATATTAAGTTATCCCGCCATATTAACATTCCCGTTATATTAAGTTATCCCGTCATATTAACATTCCCGTTATATTAAATTATCCCCCCATATTAACATTCCCGTTATATTAAGTTATCCCGCCTAATTAACATTCCCGTCATATTAAGTTATCCCGCCATATTAACATTCCCGTTATATTACGTTATCCCGCCATATTAACATTCCCGTTATATTAAATTATCCCCCCATATTAACATTCCCGTTGTATTAAGTTATCCCGCCATATTAACATTCCCGTTATATTGAGTTATCCCGCCGTATTAACATTCCCGTTATATTATGTTATCCCGCCGTATTAACATTCCCGTTATATTAAGTTATCCCGCCGTATTAACATTCCCGTTATATTAAGTTATCCCGCCGTATTAACATTTTCGTTATATTAAGTTATCCCGCCATATTAACAATCCCGTTATATTAAGTTATCCCGCCATATTAACATTCCCGTTGTATTAAGTTATCCCACCATATTAACATTCCCGTTATATTAAATTATCCCGCCGTATTAACATTCCCGTTATATTAAGTTATCCCGCCGTATTAACATTCCCTTTATATTAAGTTATCCCGCCGTATTAACATTCCCGTTATATTAAGTTATCCCGCCATATTAACCTTCCCGTTATATTAAGTGGACGATTTTTCCAATGAAATTGATTCGTATTTACTTTGTGTAAATTATAACTGTGGTAATATGTTTGTTATAATTAAAAATAATAATAAACACGAATCTGTGTAGATTGATTTAAACAATTTTATGTCTTAAAACGTTGTATCTTAAGAATTTTTTTCGCCTCTTTCTTTAACTAAGAATCTCCAGCGGGATTCGAAAATCACTTAGTTAAACTCACAGCAAAATATTGTAATACAAATTGTACATGCCCAAGTAGAAAATCCTCAAATTCATGGAATACAATAAATCTTTGAAAACACCAAAATATTGGGAAAAAACTAAATAATCTCAAAACTAAAATCTCACAATCAATAACCTATTTCGTAAACGCGTTTTAATAAGTAATCATCATCATAAATGCGTTCAGGTGTTAACAACTAAAACTTTAGTTACATCTAGTCAAGATTTAAATATTGTATTAGCTATACATTGTATTATTGTAATATTGTATACGCTACTGGCTGTGGAGCGAAGCCCAAAGTTTTGGTAAAATTAATCCTACCACAGCATAAACTCAAAACCATTTACACTTAAACATTTAGCCGGTTAGCTTACTTCAAAAAACTTACCAATTGTTTATAAGCAAACCTAACCTAACTGGATGGATTGCAATTATATTCAAAACAGCTATAATTTAATATGGTACAGTCGTAGCTCGGTTTCCTTGGAGTGTAAGTTTGTGAGTGGTTCTAGAGCAGGGGTTCCCCTACGTTTTGGGTCCACATACCCTCCTCTTTAGATGAAATCTTCCCACGCTTAACTTTACACTATAAATAAATAGTATGGGCATGTGTAAAAGAATCAAATAATATAGCCTTATACATATATATATATATATATATATATATATATATATATATATATATATATATATATACTGTATATTTATTTATTTATACATAATTTCACAAAGAAATTATATAACAATTCAAGTTTTAATTTGCAAGGTAAATTTTAACTGATAAGGGAAAAATCTATTAGTGAGATGCTTGAGGCTGCATTTATTACACTAGCATGCCTACTTGAGTTCGTATTTTTTTGTAAGGGCACGGCCTAAGTCATAGCAGCATCAAGTTTGTTCACATAATATTATATATATTTATCTCATTACTTTCCGACTGGTCTCACTCCCCTTGCCCAAAGGGGGGTGACCTCAAGTTTGGGAACCAATGTTCTAGAGTGAGGGCGTTTCGATAATTTTTTTCAAAATTGTTCAACTTTAGCGTCTCAAGGAAACGCTTTATTATTTTACTCCGTGTTTCTGATGACGTTTCATCACGTAACGTAAATTATGTGACGTTATTTGTGCGTAAAATCGAGAAATGTAACTCTCTCGCCTTCGGAAAGTATATGTAACTCTCTCGCCAGCTTTGTAGTTACATAACCATCCATATATCTATATTGGTGCATATAACAATTAATTAAAAATGTGTAGTACGAGCGTTTGAATATGTTTTTAATATAATTTTATAATATTGTTACAATACTTTGAAAACGTATAAAACGTTTATTGTCATGGATTTATTGCAGTACATAAGTTTACTGTTGGTGAACCAACAGTTAATTAATAATAATAGTAAGGGTTTGCTAAAAGGAAAGTAAAAATAAATAATATTTTTGTTCATCTTTTAACAACAGCTAATACGACAAATACATACACTGTTTTGTATAATCGTAAACGAACTTTACGCATAAACACATACGCTCGTGCACATATGCACAATATTTTGCAAGAGATTTTATTTATTTAGAAAAATAAATACAAGTGTACAAATAGGCCTATGGTCTCTTCAAAAGGGTTAGTTAAAATAGGAATTTTTAACTTCATACAAAGTTAATTACACGATGACTGTGACGTCATAATGGGCAATTAACCGACCGATTAATGGAAATGTTTGAAACAACCAGATCACTCCTGCATGACCCTCATGGTTACGCTTAGACCAGTGTAATAACGGTTGCATAGACCTAGTCACTCATCCGAACAGATATCTATTAGGCACACCCACAGATTAGCAAATCGATTCGCCAAAGGGAGTTGACCTGTAGTCTAGCAAAGGGGACAACACAGACGGGTATTAGGATGGTCAAATGCGTGGGGAATTTCGGTTTATCTGTTACAAGCTATTAACTGGCCGAGGATAAATATAACAGCGGAACCTTTAGGCAAAATTTAACTTGTAATACGCTCAATAATAACTAGTCAGTTATAACTGGGCAGTATATTGCTTCGTTAATAAAATATCATTTATTTCATTATTTGAAAATATCATTATTAATCTGTGCTTGATTAGTGATTAGATTCACTTATATTGGATTTTAGTTAAAATATGCTAGCAAAATCTTTTGAACAAATATTTTGATCTAATCTTATAAATAAAATATTATTATACACTATTTTCACACACACACACACACACACACACACCCACACACACACACCCCACACACACGCGCGCACGCACACACACACACAGAGGATATTTTCTTTGTAACTGAAACGTACATAAGGTTAATAAAAAAAAAATTACTGTTGTTAGAGAGAGCCTGTGTGTTATTAAGCTTAGAAACAACTGACGTCAGTTAGAAACAAATTATTTCTGTTCAGAAGAAATTTTAGTAGAAGTAATTTTAATGCTTAGTGTACGGTAGAAAAGGGAGATTAAATAATGGAATGGTTTTTGAAAAGAAGTCACAAATAACGATTGCGGACAAGGCCGGAGTCAAATTAGCACATTCCAACCGGTTCTTTCAATTACTATTCAAAGCAGTTAAAATGAATATGAAAACTCTCAATTTAGAAGGGCGGCAAAATTCGTCCTTTGTGTTATTAAAATAAAAAATACAGATTCCCGGTTGAAGTTTAAACCAATGCTAATGAGTTTTTAAAAAATAATCTGGCGTATTGTTTTAGGATTTAAATGGAAAGTTTTCATTTACGTTTAGCTAAAATCAGAGGAAGTGGGTTTAGTCCATATTGGGTTACAAATTGTACAAGTACTAGGCTGAGGCCGCTTGACGACCGATCAAAAAAATTGGGAATTTGAAATCTACAGTTTAGTAGGAAGTGGTAGTGAAGTTGAGTAGTTCGTGATTCGCATGATTCAAGTGTAAAATAAAGAGTTGTATGGTAGGTTAGAAAATAGGTCGGAGGTCAAACGTTCTAAATAGTAGCCAACGATTTGAGTAGTTCTTATTTTTTTGCTGTAAGGTAACCAGCCAGGAAATAACTATTAAAGGCTAAAAAGCCGGGCGACGATTGGACATATAAGTCGGCTTATGGTAGCGACGTAGAACTCTCTTATGAAGGATATAGTGGGGATCATGCTCTGCAGGGTCGCGCACCTGGAGTATAACATACTCTCTGTCGGAGCGATAATGAGATCTCTAGCAATTAGTCCTCTTTGTAAGAACGATAAGGAATTTATAAACTCACAATTTTATATAGAACCTAGCAACGTATTACGATTCAGTTCTCTCTTACTGCCGAATGGGAAGAACGGAGCGTGACAGGTTACCTATGACTTGCCAAAGGATCTCTAAAGAACGAAGATGAAACAGAATACCAAAGAAGTTATGGTTGAGTGGAGTTAGAGTATCTACAATAGAAGAGATATTCAGGGTCATTAATAGAAAAACCACGAACAATGGCATTCTAATTTCAATAGGTGAAAAAATAACTGATTCAGTCTTTTCTCTCTCACTGTTCTCGCATATTGTCAATGAAAATTGTATATATGATGATGATGAATAGTTACTATCCGGGCGTTAGAATCTCATCTAGCATTGACATGTTTGCTACGGTTTATACAATTTTAACGACTGGGCAAGTTTTAACAGAATAATATTGTGATATCTAGAAAAAATATCTCTGTAATAGTTAAATGCTGTTCTTATTTTCAATTAAAAGTGTAAATTTTTTTGTTCATTTTTATGATTCTTAGAAATTGATTTGTGTGTGTGTAAATTACAGTAGCATATGTTTGGTACCAAACAATGCGGCTATGACTAAATCCCAACTTTATCAATAAAGGGATGTATATATTATTAGTATTTTGCTATTCATATTAGCACTAGGATTCACCTCTCCGTAATCTGGGGCAACACTTAGGCCCCAAATCTGTCACATTATTGTAGGATTGTGTACAATTAATTTCGTAAGGCAAAAGGATAATCTATCAAAAAATGCAGCCATATTTTCGAAAGATTCGCTAATTTTATTCCTTGTAATGTCATTAGGATGTTCATTTTCAAAGACAAGATCATTGTTAAATTGATTAAATAAATTCTCCTCATCTGTATATATATTTCTTTCAATAAATCATTGATCTTTATCATTTATTGCACACAATGGCATGGCTCAAGTCGAACACTGGTAACAGCTGACAAATAAGTTCAATGCAAGCTAATAGGTTTTTCTTTGTAAATCAACTGAATATATCTTGCACATTCTAGTGGTGATCTGTCTTACTAATACAACCTTCATGTTTTTTCTTATTAAATTACATTAAAAACATAGAGGAAACTATAGGTTATAAAATGATATCACACTGGAAATATTAAAGTAAAACTATTTCTTTGAGTTGAGAAAAACAGTTTTTGCCGATTAATTATAACTAATGACAAAATATGACAGATATAAGGTAGTTGAGAGAATATTAATTCCATAAGTGATGTTTGTTTATGTCATAAAGATATGCTAGAATTATTTTATTTCAATTTTTACAGAGTGATATTTCATTGAACTTGCCCCTTGTATTTACACAAATGAAGAATGAACAGCTATATCTCACTGGAATCAATTTTCTGACCTCTTTCTATGGGTCTACACATTCCCTTAGTGATCATGTAAGTATTCCATGGTAATCCTAATTAAACCATATTCTAATATTGTTTAACATAGGCCTATATACATTTATTACTTTTGGTTACAGAATCAGAATAAAACTAATATATATATATATATATATATATATATATATATATATATATATATATATATAAAGTTGATATATTACTATTGTAAATACTTTTACAGTAGGAACCGCGAAACCTACTAATCCTAACATCAGTTGAACCACGAAACCCATAACACCAACAGTTCAACTGTTGTTCGGTTACCAACTGTTTTTGGGTTCACCTAAAACCCAAAACCCTCTCTAGTCAATGCTAGAGGAGATTCTGGGAAACGGATATACTTAGGTTATTAACTATTCATCCTATTTTTCCACCCATGAGGAAAACGTGTACACACACACACACACACACACACACACACACACACACACACACACACAAACACACGCGCGCGTGCCGTGTGTGTATTATACACGGATTAATACTTTGATTTTCTAAAGAGCAGTATGACAGTAATCCTGTAGCACATAAGATTACCGTGAACTGTGAGATATTCGTTGGTTTTAAAATAATTTGAAATTCATTTCTAAAAGTTCGCTATTTGGAATCCTAAATTGGACGCACTAATGAGAATTACCGCACTGTTTATTGCATGTCGCCAGCCCGCATATTCTCATCACACAATACCTGTATCATCGTCGAAACGCGTCAATATTGCCTTCCTAGTGACGCTTGGGTTTGGAATCTGTTAACAGGCTTCCGTTCCACGCTGGCCTGTTAGTTCTCTTGATAAAGATGCCAGTTGTGTCAAGAGATAAGAATCTATAGAAGGCAATCTTACCATCCCGTTCATAACACTCTCTGCGAAGCGATATCTCATTCAGGATCTACGTGGTTTTGCTGTATAAGGCCTGGTCTTTCTTAATATTATAACTGATCTTTAATTTTTGTGTTGTAAGTTAGTCGCGTTTGTCTCCTATTTCACCTTGTGCAATATTCTGCAATGAGCGGCTCATTACCCTATTGAAATATTCTTTCCCTTCATTACATTTATTATAAACTCGGCGATTATTATTTTTTTAATCGTACTATTACCTTAATATTACTGCTTTTTCTCATAGCGACCAAACTCATATAATTTGGAAATCTCGAGATGATTTTAAATTCGTAGTCCAAGATTGAAATAATTTAGATCGAATAGTCAGCAACAATGAAGACGAACAAGATGGTGCCTCCACCACACGGAAATCAACTACACCACTGACATGACATTCAACGAATGACTTCTTTTAAATCTCATTTGAGTGAGCAGAATCTAATTTCACTGAGTTATTCCCACTTTGTACAATCCACATGAGCAGAGATCAAGCAGTCTTTTTGTGTATACGTTTACAGGTTTTAGTACGATCACAAGTCCTGATGACGTCATTTGAAACAAACAAATTGCTCCACAGTTTGTGTTTCTTAAGCAATTAAGTGGTTTTACGTTTGGTGTGTTAATTTTTTTAAATGAAAGTGAGGGTAATTATTTGAAAAATACAGTTTTTAATAACATGCATATTACTTTTCTATATATATTTGAAGCACATATCTTCAATAAAACCTGAACAGATACCAAAATTACTGTAATAGTTTTACATTTATTGAAACAAAGGATAATTGACTTATCTACCAACATTAGTTTTCTTGATAACCTGTGTTTTGTTTACTATTGATGAAGAAACTTGGGTGTTATGCACGTGAATAATTCGAGGACCTCTTTGATTAATGCATTAACATTAACAGATCGTAATCTGTGAGATTGTGATTCCAATTCACTACAAGATTTGTTTAAAAATGCATGCAACCGTCAATACTAGTTTTTGACATGTCATTTCTTATTTGAGTCGATTGAGACTCGCAGATTTATTAAGTTATCGCGTGCTTCTCAGCTGTTCGCTTCATACATTTCCTTTCTGAGAAGTGACTTTGTGGTACTGGGAGAATAAATCCACTGTCAATGGTAAGGTGAGAAGATTAAATCACAGCGACAATAAACTGGTGGAAGTGACGAGTTATTGTGGGGAATTCACAGACAAATCTTGTCTTTTAATTATTATATAAAAATAAATTTGGTGTAACTATTTTCGATTTAAATAATCGTAGACGATATTTCTTAGGCTTTCATTGTTAAAGGCTTTATTTGTTGCATAGTTTTGCGAATTTGTTTAAATATTTTGTTTTAAAAACAAATAAATTATGCGTCGAAAGAAACTTGATACTATTACAATGAAGATACATAACCTCAAAACATATAAATAATCAAGTAATTAATGCAAGCGCCTTTACCACCGGCGAGCAGCAAGTTATACCGACTTCTCAACATGTCCCATCTAAGCAGTAGGTTGAAGAACAATAATAAATTCTGCAACAGTATCTTATGCAAACGAAAACAAGGACGTTATTTCAACAGATACAGCAAAATTAAAAAAAAAAAAAATGTCTTTAAACTTTTCAAAACAAAAATTACTAAAATTGTCTATTAATGTTTTTTTTTTTAGATATTTTTGAAATATGATATTTGGAAACACAGACGAAGCAGTTTCCTGCATTATTTTTTGTGAAAATTAAAAAATAATTTTTATCTATTTCAAAATGGATTTTCCAAAAATCTTTTATCAGTTTAATTCTTATGTAAAGCCTTCCAAATAGCGATATTCTCAATTAAATCGTTATAAATTTTGAAAATTTGAAAAATTATTAAAAAAATATCTTGTTTAATAAAACCTTTTAATACTTGTATTAGTAATATTATCTACCATCTACATTAAAAAAAAGATATCACATTTAGATCTTAAATATTAACAAAAATAATAGAGTAAATCTATTGCTTTATAAAACGGCAATATTTTTTCATCCCACCCTCACGTTGGCGCGACCCTTAGCGAAAGTTGATCGAGGTAGGTAACGACGGCAAGGGGACACTTTCTTTACACTAGACGGAAGTCGTCGTTAATTACTTGCGTAGATTCGTAACAGTCTCGTCGACAGAGAAAATCAATAACTATTCTGTAGAGGACACGTATATAAACTATTTCCGAATTAAAATTAGAAAGATATTCGACATCGTCAAGGCGGGGAATAATTAAGCAGGAAGTTGCCATAACTCTAGTACCCCTACCACCTGATGCCATTTTGTATCTGTCATCTGTTAGAAGAGAATAAAATCGAAAACAAAATCTAACGACAAGACGGTGATTTTTCCCGCTTCGCAGTTAACACCCCTTTGCCAATGCTAGATCCTTTGTTAGGCAACTGTGACGAAATCTCAAAGCCTTTACGAACCCCGTTAGGAAAATACCTATTTAATTTGAATTCTGCTATCAATACACCCTACAGCGGATAAAAACAGGGCGCGACAAGTCAAATATGGATTTTAAACTCCAAAGATGTCAAAATGTAGAAGTCTGAAGAGAACGTGGCGGAGTCCCGTTGGAGAAATGCCAACCTTGAAGAAGGAGGCGTACGTCTGAGTACAATTAACGCTTTATGTGCGAATCAAAATTACAATATAAGAAAGCAGGTTAAAACCTGTTCCGAAACAAAATTTGTTTCATTTGCGCAAAAAGTCAATATGGTGTTTGGAGCGTCGGGCGGGTAACATTTACCTTGGAACGATGGTTCAATCAAGTTTCAATTACCCATCTCAATTACTTTTATATCGCACTTTTTAAAAGCTTTTTAAGCTTTTATGTTTTAAAATCCATTTACACAGTGAAAATAGAAAAACGTTATGGGTACTTACATTCGATTACAAAGTTTTATCCCCATTAGAACACCGGATGTAGACACAAAATGGCTGTAAAGTTACAGCTTTGTGAGTTCACTCTAACATTTACTGAATAAATAAACACGAATACGAATTTATTGAAAAGACCATTTTATATGTCAACCTATCAAACTCGGTGAATCTTCTCTTCCTAGTTATTTAACACACAGTAGCTATACATTTTCAGTTCCTCTTTCAACATATTGTGAAGTATGTTTGAGGTAGTAGTATACTTCGTTACGAGTAACGAGGGGATCTTTCCCGGTGTTTGACTGTGTATTAAAGACCAAAGACAGGAAATACATTTTCTAAACGAGTCATGAACGATAGTTTTTATCATAATTCAATATTTCTAAGTTATAAGTTTTTTTTAATAATATGTTAGAAACATTTGTTTTCAAAACATAAATGCAAGAGTAGAATTAGGCTATTTCTGTTTTCAATTGTAGTGTTATGGATTATGGCCGGCTGTTTTTAAACGAACAAACATGTAGGAAAGAAACACTAGAGTTACTGGTGGGCAAACACGAGACTAAATTCAAGCAATAGAGAGTTAACTGATTATGTGAAATGAAAGATGAAAAAAAGAAAGAAAGAGGTCAGTCAGCGATGTCAGCATGAAGTTAAATAAACGTTGCTCCAAGATAAAACCTTATCCGTCCCAATAGGAATGCCTCTCCTGAATCCCAGTTCAATACCAATCTTATTCCTCATAATCGTACCCCCCCCACCATAGTCACATGACAGACGCTGCACAACATCGAAGGCAAACAAACCCTCTTCTCTTCTTGACTCACCCGCCATAGTCACATGACAGACGCTGTACAACATCGAGGGCAAACAAACCCTCTTCTCTTCTTGACTCACCCGCCATAGTCACATGGCAGACGCTGCACGACATCGAGGGCAAACAAACCCTCTTCTCTTCTTGACTCACCCGCTATAGTCACATGGCAGACGCTGCACGACATCGAGGGCAAACAAACCCTCTTCTCTTCTTGACTCACCCGCCATAGTCACATGACAGACGCTGCACGACATCGAGGGCAAACAAACCCTCTTCTCTTCTTGACTCACCCGCCATAGTCACATGACAGACGCTGCACGACATCGAGGGCAAACAAATCCTCTTCTCTTCTTGACTCACCCGCCATAGTCACATGACAGATGCTACACAACATCGAGGGCAAACAAATCCTCTTCTCTTCTTGACTCACCCGCCATAGTCACATGGCAGACGCTGCACAACATCGAGGGCAAACAAACCCTCTTCTCTTCTTAACTCACCCGACATAGTCACATGACAGATGCTGCACAACATCGAGGGCAAACAAATCCTCTTCTCTTCTTGACTCACCCGCCATAGTCACATGGCAAACCCTGCACGACATCGAGGGCAAACAAACCCTCTTCTCTTCTTGACTCACCCGCCATAGTCACATGGCAGACGCTGCACGACATCGAGGGCAAACAAACCCTCTTCTCTTCTTGACTCACCCGCCATAGTCACATGACAGATGCTGCACAACATCGAGGGCAAACAAATCCTCTTCTCTTCTTTTCTCACCCGCCATAGTCACATGACAGATGCTGCACAACATCGAGGGCAAACAAACCCTCTTCTCTTCTTGAATCACCCGCCATAGTCACATGACAGACACTGCACGACATCGAGGGCAAACAAACCCTCTTCTCTTCTTGACTCACCCGCCATAGTCACATGACAGACGCTGCACGACATCGAGGGCAAACAAATACTCTTTTCTTCTTGACTCACCCGCCATAGTCACATGGCAGACGCTGCACGACATCGAGGGCAAACAAACCCTCTTCTCTTCTTGACTCACCTGCCATAGTCACATGGCAGACGCTGCACGACATCGAGGGCAAACAAACCCTCTTTTCTTCTTGACTCACCCGCCATAGTCTCATGGCAGACGCTGCACGACATCAAAGGCAAACAAACCCTCTTCTCTTCTTGACTCACCCGCCATAGTCACATGGCAGACGCTGCACGATATCGAGGGCAAACAAACCCTCTTCTCTTCTTGACTCACCCGCCATAGTCTCATGGCAGACGCTAGACGACATCGAAGGCAAGGAAACCCCCTTCTCTTCTTGACTCACCGGCCATAGTCACATGACAGATGCTGCACGACATCCAGGGCAAACAAATCCTCTTCTCTTCTTGACTCACCCGCCATAGTCACGTGGCAGACGCTGCACGACATCAAAGGCAAACAAACCCTCTTCTCTTCTTGACTTACCCGCCATAGTCACATGGCAGACGCTGCACGACATCGAGAGCAAACAAATCCTCTTCTCTTCTTGACTCACCCGCCATAGTCACATGGCAGACGCTGCACGACATCGAGAGCAAACATATCCTCTTCTCTTCTTGACTCACCCGCCATAGTCACATGGCAGACGCTGCACGATATCGAGAGCAAACATATCCTCTTCTCTTCTTGACTCACCCGCCATAGTCACATGGCAGACGCTGTACGACATCGAGGGCAAACATATCCTCTTCTCTTCTTGACTCACCCGCCATAGTCACATGGCAGACGCTGCACGATATCGAGGGCAAACATATCCTCTTCTCTTCTTGACTCACCCGCCATAGTCACATGGCAGACGCTGCACGACATCGAGAGCAAACATATCCTCTTCTCTTCTTGACTCACCCGCCATAGTCACATGGCAGACGCTGCACGATATCGAGGGCAAACATATCCTCTTCTCTTCTTGACTCACCCGCCATAGTCACATGGCAGACGCTGTACGACATCGAGGGCAAACAAACCCTCTTCTCTTCTTGAATCACCCTCCATAGTCACATGACAGATGCTGCACGACATCGAGGGCAAACAAATCCTCTCCTCTTCTTGACTCACCCGCCATAATCACATGACAGACGCTGAACAACATCGAGGGCAAACAAACCCTCTTCTCTTCTTGACTCACCCGCCATAGTCACATGGCAGACCCTGCACGACATCGAGGGCAAACAAATCCTCTTCTCTTCTTGACTCACCCGCCATAGTCACATGGCAGATGCTGTACAACATCGAGGGCAAACAAACCCTCTTCTCTTCTTGACTCACCCGCCATAGTCACATGGCAGACGCTGCACGACATCGAGGGCAAACAAATCCTCTTCTCTTCTTGACTCACCCGCCATAGTCACATGGCATACGCTGAACGACATCGAGGGCAAACAAACCCTCTTCTCTTCTTGACTCACCCGCCATAGTCACATGACAGATGCTGCACAACATCGAGGACAAACAAATCCTCTTCTCTTCTTGACTCACCCGCCATAGTCACATGGCAGACCCTGCACGACATCGAGGGCAAACAAATCCTCTTCTCTTCTTGACTCACCCGCCATAGTCACATGGCAGACCCTGCACGACATCGAGGGCAAACAAATCCTCTTCTCTTCTTGACTCACCCGCCATAGTCACATGGCAGATGCTGCACAACATCGAGGGCAAACAAACCCTCTTCTCTTCTTGACTCACCCGCCATAGTCACATGGCAGACGCTGCACGACATCGAGGGCAAACAAACCCTCTTCTCTTCTTGACTCACCCGCCATAGTCACATGACAGATGCTGCACAACATCGAGGGCAAACAAACCCTCTTCTCTTCTTGACTCACCCGCCATAGTCACATGACAGACACTGCACGACATCGAGGGCAAGCAAACCCTCTTCTCTTCTTGACTCACCCGCCATAGTCTCATGACAGACGTTGCACAACATCGAGGGCAAACAAACCCTCTTCTCTTCTTGACTCACCCGCCATAGTCACATGGCAGACGCTGCACGACATCGAGGGCAAACAAATCCTCTTTTCTTCTGGACTCACCCGCCATAGTTACATGACAGACGCTGCACGACATCGAGGGCAAACAAACCCTCTTTTCTTCTTGACTCACCCGCCATAGTCACATGACAGACGCTGCACGACATCGAGGGCAAACAAACCCTCTTCTCTTCTTGACTCACCCGCCATAGTCACATGGCAGACCCTGCACGACATCGAGGGCAAACAAACCCTCTTCTCTTCTTGACTCACCCGCCATAGGCACATGGCAGACCCTGCACGACATCGAGGGCAAACAAACCCTCTTCTCTTCTTGACTCACCCGCCATAGGCACATGGCAGACCCTGCGCGACATCGAGGGCAAACAAACCCTCTTCTCTTCTTGACTCACCCGCCATAGGCACATGGCAGACCCTGCGCGACATCGATTGCAAACAAACCCTCTTCTCTTCTTGACTCACCCGTCATAGTGACATGGCAGGCCCTGCACGACATCGAGGGCAAACAAACCCTCTTCTCTTCTTGACTCACCCGCCATAGTCACATGGCAGACCCTGCACGACATCGAGGGCAAACAAACCCTCTTCTCTTCTTGACTCACCCGCCATAGTCACATGACAGATGCTGCACAACATCGAGGGCAAACAAATCCTCTTCTCTTCTTGACTCACGAAGGGCGAACACACGAACATCGTAACTAAATTAGTGTCAGTTGATTGTTTTTACCATACTCTAAACTTCAGATCGGGAAAGCATCCTTTCGTTGCTCTCAATTGTTTGGAAATAATGTGAAGTAATGGAAATAGTTAAGGTATAATGTTTTTTTCATAACAGTACTGAGAAATAACTAATTAAAAATAATCCATTTAAGATATAAAAGTCAATCTAATTTCAACCGTTCAACGAGTATCTTTGAAACACAAAATTATGTTTTAATATATTAAACACATAGTAATACAATCTTAATACATGTTTGTACACTAAATATAATATCCAAGCGTAAAGGTTAGGCTATACAAACTGAACTGTACAGATTGTAACAAATTCTACATTGGGGCAAGCAGACCGCAGCTTTCAACAAGGATTCAAAGAACACACGCTTTACTAATTATGACACCGACTCCTCATTATAGAAACAGGCCAAATTTTTACAGGCAGGAACGGCAATCTAGAAATACACCAAATCAAAAGGAAAGAACCACACCTCAACCACACTTTAGGCGTATGAAATTTACAAACCTACCAAACAAAAACATATCTAAAAAAACCCTTACATATCACATTCACTCCCTGATCACATTTGTAATACCTTGCCCTAAACATGCGGCCGCCTAACTTAACCACGCGTTATAGCGGCACTATAGTGCAACCTAGTGCGATAGAGAACTCGGCCCCCCCCCAAACAATTTTCTCACTTCCTCCTAACCCACACTTAGAAATCAAACTCTTTTTTTCGTAAGATATTTTTATGAAGCTTTTCTTTAGTTAAAATTAATATTTTCTACAGCTTTTGTTAGATTTAATCACATTATTATCCCTAGGTTAGATTAGTCTTAAATTCACATGTATTAATACGATTACATATGAACCATACTTATGGTTACGTATGAACCCTACATATGCTTAGATATGAACATACATATGCTTACATATGCACACTTAAGATTACTTATGAACCATACATATGCGTACATACAAACACGTCATATGCTTAGATACGAACTTACATATAGTTACATATGCACACTTAAGATTACTTATGAACCATGCATATACGTACATATAAACCCTACATATGCTTAGATATGAACATACATATGCTTACATATGCACACTTAAGATTACTTATGAGCCATTCGTATGAGTACATATAAACCCTACATATGCTTAGATATGAACATACATATGCTTACATATGCACACTTAAGATTACTTATGAACCATACATATGCGTACATACAAAAATACATATGCTTAGATATGAACATACATATGGTTACATATGCACACTTAAAGATTACTTATGAGCCATACATATGAGTACATATAAACCCTACATATGCTTAGATATGAACATACATATGCTTACATATGCACACTTAAGATTACTTCTGAGCCATACATATTCGTACATATAAACCATATATATGCTTAGATATGAACATACATATGGTTACATATGCACACTTAAGATTACTTATGAACCATACATATGCGTACATACAAAAAATACATATGCTTAGATATGAACATACATATGTGTTTGGTAACAATACTTTCGGAGGACCAATAATTATTATAATTATATAAATTAATAGTTTGTACTTACGTGCACCGTGGAATACACACTTATCACACTCGCGTATTAAATAAGCGATTTCTGGCCAGAAAACCTGTTCGTATTCCACGCACTGGTCACATTCGGTATAAAAATTAATAAAATAGTTACATTCACGTATTATAGTACCTAAGGTACGGAGATTGAAAAGTATAATAGTATACTAGAACGTAGGGGATCGATCTACACTCCCGAAAGGTCTAACTTGCTCTGCCTGGTTCAAACGGCAGAACCAACCTTATCACGGGTGAGCTTTGTCTGACTTTGGCGGCGGGTTTAAAATAAAGGAAATGAGTCTATATTAATTTTAAATACGTAACATACCGGGGGCCTTGAATCCTTCTAGGATTCAAAGAGAACTAACACAAATATAATATTTTGAGAGTTTATAAAAATAAAAAGTTCATAAAGGAAAATAAAAATATCTCTTTTTACAAAAATTGAGCGCACTATGGCGCAAGTTCATTATGAGCGTAGAGGTAGAGGGAAAACCTTGTGAGCAGGTCTTGTCAAGGTTCCCTGCTTTGTCTTCAAATGAACCACTCTTACTACACCATCCTTTCCTGGAGAAACACTACTTATCCTAGCCAGAGGCCATGCGAGAGGTGGTGCAGGTTGATGCACTAACACGAGGTCAACGACGCGCAGGTTGACAGTTGGCACGTTCCACTTCCCCCGTTGCTGAAGAGTGTGGATATATTCTAGATGCCATCTCTTCCAAATACGCTGGTGAAAGGCCTTGATTAGCTGCCAGTGCTTGAGTCGGTTGGCAGGAACGTTGAAAAGATCCTCTTCTGGAACTGAAACCAATGAAGATCCTATTAAGAAGTGACCCGGGGTGAGTGCATTGAGGTCTGAGGCGTCGTTTGACAGAGGTGTGAGAGGTCTCGAATTCAAAATAGCCTCTACTTGAGTTGTGAGAGTGGAAAATTCACATAGAGTTAAAATATGTTCACCGATGACACGTCGGAGGTGATGTTTTGCACTCTTGATTGCTGCTTCCCAAAGACCACCTTGATGAGGAGCTGCAGGCGGGTTGAAATGAAAGTTGATATTGTGTTGTGATGAGAATTCAGCAAGAGGGGTTCGGCCTGAAGAGATGATGAGATTTTGTAAAGCATTATTCACTCCAACGAAATTCGTTCCACAGTCAGAATAAATATTTGTGCAAAGACCGCGTCTAAATCGGGTGAGAGCGGCAATAAACCCATCTGTCGACAGGTCCGATACTACTTCAATGTATACAGCCTTTGTCACAAAGCAAACAAAGATACAAATATATGCTTTGGTCAAGCGAATCGAGCGCAAATTGTGCATTTTGATGTTAAAAGGACCTCCGTAGTCAATTCCGGTGTTGAGAAACGGACGAGAAGGAGTTAATCTTGCTTTTGGTAAATCACCCATGAGCGGAGATTTATTGTGAGGCTTGTGTCGAAAACATACAACACATTGAAAAATGCGAGAGCGTATTACACTTCGGGCCGAGAGTATCCACACATCCTGTGCAAGAAGTGATTGAGTCAATTGAGCGCCCGAGTGTAAGTATTTTCGATGATAAAAATCAATAAGGAGGTTGACGACATGATGTCGTTTGGGCAAAATCACAGGATGTTGCACATCCGTAGGAAGTTTTAAAGCGTTGAGACGTCCTCCCACTCGTAGGATATCATCCTTGTCGAGAAAAGGAGAGAGTCGGCGGAGTTGTGACGAGGCAGGTGTAGTTGGATCCTTCTTCATGGCAACGATGTAGTCTCTGAACGCTGATTCTTGAACCATCTTGAAAATTGCCAGTCTTGACGCCCTCATTTCCAGAGTGTTGAGAGGACCATCGAGCTTTCTTGAATGACGAGCGTTATGAATAAATCGCAAAATATAAGCCATCACACGCTGGAGTCGGCTAAAGTGAGAAAACTGAGTGAGGAGCTCCCATTCATGAGGAGCAGATGATATGAGAGATATAGGTGAAATGAGTTTCTCTTCTCCTGTGTCAGTAAGTTTTGCAGGCATAAAATGAGATACAGGCCTGTTATCATTAGATTTTTGTAGCCAAAGGGGGCCGTACCACCATAATGAGTGCTGTGGTAAATCTTTAGGAAGTAACCCACGCGACGCGCAATCAGCAGGATTATCTTCTCTCGCTACGTGTCTCCAGTAATGAGAAGGCACTAATTCTTGTATCTGGGCTACCCGGTTGGCGACAAACGTCTTCAATCGATGAAGAGGTGTTTGTAACCATGTCAGTGTTACTGTCGAATCACACCATAGAAATACAGAAGAAAATTCCACCCTTTTTTCAAAAAGAGAGATAACATATCCCACTAGTTGGGCGAGTAAATGAGCTGCACTTAGCTCTAATCGAGGAACCGTGAGCCTTTTCAGAGGGGCTACTCGAGTCTTCGATATTACTTGCCGAATTAACACAGAGTCGTCGCTAAGTTGGCATCTCAAGTAAACGACGGCGGCATAACCGTTCTCAAAAGCATCTGAGAAACCGTGTAACTCAAAGTTTCTCGAGTGTGTTATTCGTAATGCACGAGGAATTACAATTTCTCGTAGAGTATTAGCCGAGCCTGTAAAGGTTTGCCATAATTTCAATTGTTCAGATGGAAGTGGTTCATCCCAGTTCAATCCTTTGATCCAGAGTAGTTGCATAAAACGCTTGGCCCACATAACAATGGGTGAGAGAAAGCCACAAGGGTCGTAAATCTGGGCAATGATACCGAGAATTTGACGTTTAGTCCTGGAATTGTGAGGAAAATTCAAATTATAGGTAAACGTATCGGTAGAGGGTGACCAGTGAAGACCTAATATAGTGAAATGTGGTTGTTTACTGCCTTGAAGGAATACAGGGGTCGCTAAATGAGCATCAGGAAGATCTTTCAGCAGTTGACTGGAGTTAGATGTCCATTTGCGTAGTTCAAAGCCTCCGCGAGCCAGGAGCGAGATGAGTTGCTTATGGAGGCTCAAAGCCTTTTCTTCAGAGTCAGCTCCAGAGATGATGTCATCTACGAACGTCTGCGTGTGTAGAATATTTGCAGCTTCAGGATAGGAGTCACCTTCGTCTGCAGCGAGCTGATGTAAGGTTCTAATGGCAAGATACGGTGAACAATTCACTCCGTAAATCACTGTCGTGAGCTTGTAGATTAAAGAGGGCTGATCTGGACTTTCACGCCATAAGATCATCTGATAGCATTGGTCATCAGGGTGCATTTTTACCTGTCTATACATTTGACGAATGTCACAAGAAAAAACAACGTTATGAATCCGAAAATTTAGTAATAAATCACAAATATTCGTTTGCATCTTTTTGCCTGTTAATAAAATATTATTAAGAGAAATACCATTAGAGGTTTCAGAACTAGCATCAAATACAGTACGTAAACGAGTTGTGCTGCTAGACTCCTTTAAAACACCATGGTGAGGAAGGAAGTAATGAGGTACAGTTAGATCAGTATTATGAGCGTATATCATGTGATCAGAGGCTAAGTAGTGAGCCATAAAATCAGCATATAGGGATTTAAATTGAGGTTGAGCACTAAATTTCTTCTCTAGAGAGTGCAGTCTTTTTTCTGCATTTAAACGAGATTGACCCAGAGGAGGATGTTCAGTCTTGAATGGTAGTCGGACGCAATATCGGCCAGATTGGTCCCGAGTATGAGTGGCGAGAAAGTGATCTTCACATAATGTATCTTCTTGAGAAAGCTTAGACACAGCAGGGGGTTCTTCCTGTTGCCAAAACCTTTGTAGTGAGTCGTGAAGGTCAATGTCGTTGACAACTAGAAGTGTAGTTGATAATTGAGAGCTGGAGTTACTATGAAGTTCACTGCCAGATAGACATGGTGCGTTACCCATTACTAAAAAGCCAAAGTGTGTGCCTATTAGCCTGGGTAAACCAGGTCCGAGGTTATAAGCCTCTTGTGTAAGTATGAGTGGAAATAAAGCACCACCAAGAAGAACGTCTATGCCTCCTGGCAAGTGAAACGTAGGGTCTGCCAAAACATAAGGACGAACCTTGGAAAGAACTTCAGAGTCTACTTGTGTGCTTGGTAGGTTAACACATATTTTTTCCAATATTAAAAATCTTTCATTAATTGAAATAACCTTGCCCCCAAGAGTTTCAACAGCAACTGAGGTGATACCTTTTGAGCGTAAGGGTACCTGAGACAATCCTACCACACTATGAGTGGTCTTAGTACGAGGAGCACACAATAATTGAGCAGCACGCTCGGTGAGAAAACAAGATTGACTGCCAGAGTCAACAAGAGCACGAAATACATGAGTAATACCGTTAGACGAGGTAAGCTTAACAAGTAGAGTGCCTAAGAGAACAGTATTAGAGATTTGAGACGTATTCTGCTTTTCTTGACAGGTCATAGTGATTGGAGAAGGGGTTATTTCCTGTTGAAGTGTCGGAGAGTCTTGACGCGAAGTTTGAGGTGTGGTCCGTTGCAGCGTAGAGTAATTTTCAAAATGTAATAATGTATGATGATTTTTGTGGCATTTGTAGCAACTAAACTTTGACCAACAGTCGTTAAGATGGTAGTACCTAAGCATGAGGTACAACGCCCCTTTTCCTTTGCAATTTTGAGACGGGATTTGGCATCCTGACTCTTGAAGTCCGGACACGAATATACCTTATGGTCAATTTTATTGCATATAAAGCATGGATGAGGTTTAACTTTAATGGAGGAGCCTTCTCCATAATTGTAGGACATCAGTGATACTTTTTGTTTAAAGTGTTTATTTTGGGAACCAGAGGGGGTGCGTGATCCAGACGAAGAGGGTTTCGAGGTGATAGGAGAATGAAGATTGGCATCTTCAACTTCATTACATTCTTTACTTAAAAACTTAATAATTTCCGCTGCATCAGGTATTGTAGTGGAGTCAACTCTCTCTTGAGTAACACTTGATGAACGGAAGTTTTCAAAACGGTTCCTAAGTTCACTATCAATTTTTCGTAAAAGCATAGCAGATAACAAAGGATTTTTACTAGTGATATCGATGTCAAGACCTTTAAGAGCTTGTATATTTTCTGAGTATAAATTTACAAAATTTCTCATTTGTTTAGGCGTGTTGTTTACAGAGGGCAAATCTAAAATTTGATTGAGGTGTAAAGTAACTAACCGCCTCGGCGAGTGATATCTTTCTTTTAATAAGTCATAGGCCACTTTATAATTAGCGTTAGAAATAGGGAGAGATTTAATTAAATTTAGCGGTTCTCCTGAGATAACGCTCAATAAATATTGAAGTTTAGAAACTGCTAGTAACGATGCATTTTCATGAATGCTAGCGTTAAATATATTAATGAATGACATCCATTCGAGAAATTCACCATCGAAATGCTTGAGTTCAAGCTTAGGCAGTCGTATATGTAACTGAGGAGTAACTATTTCACATTTAGGCCTTGTTGATGACATCTTACTTTCTATCGAATATACGGTAGAATTAACATAATCGACTAACTCGTTGATGCTGTTAAGAGGAGCGTAGTTGGGTTGAAAATTCGGGTTAGCCTGTATTTCTAGTTCATGATAAATGTCTAAAATATTATAATTATATAAACTAATAGTTTGTACTTACGTGCACCGTGGAATACACACTTATCACACTCGCGTATTAAATAAGCGATTTCTGGCCAGAAAACTTGTTCGTATTCCACGCACTGGTCACATTCGGTATAAAAATTAATAAAATAGTTACATTCACGTATTCTAGTACCTAAGGTACGGAGATTGAAAAGTATAATAGTATACTAGAACGTAGGGGATCGATCTACACTCCCGAAAAGTCTAACTTGCTCTGCCTGGTTCAAACGGCAGAACCAACCTTATCACGGGTGAGCTTTGTCTGACTTTGGCGGCGGGTTTAAAATAAAGGAAATGAGTCTATATTAATTTTAAATACGTAACAATATGGTTACATATGCACACTTAAGAATACTTATGAACCATACATATTCGTAGATATAAACCATATATATGCTTAGATATGAACCACACTTATGCTTACATATTAACCATACATATGCTTATATACGAACTACAGATATGCATACAATTATATATACAATTATATGCATTCATATCTTATACTTTTGTACGTCGTACAATTGTAAATTTGTACTGGAAAATAATAATGAGTCATATAAACTTCTTCCTCGTGGGATAAATAAAATTAGTCTCCTAGAATAAATCCATCCCAACGACAGTATCGTCCTTCTACATTGGAAATCATTCCACTTCAATAGCAGCCCTAAGCCAAAAGTATATTCCCATAATCCTAAACGCGGCCATTGTCACGTAACAGATGTGCTTACCCACGGGCGTCACCAAACCCAGTCTTTCCTGACAGATGGACAATTTACTTTAGTAAGTAAATTTACCTAGTAATATTTATAAGGTATTCGTCGGTTTACTTTAATTATAAATTTGGAAGTAGTTATTAGGTTCAAAGTTAACTTGGCCCACGTCTTGGACATGAAAATCTACGATATTAAAATATCTAATAATAGGTCTTCTGTCTATTGCTGCAGTCAGTATGTTTCGGCCTTGGGTTTGATTGTTGTATTATAGGGGCAACAAACCCTTATCAGTAAACGCGACTAGGACCACACCCTTCAAGCATAATTCTCAATGTCACCAAATTCACCTATCCTAGGTGGTTTAATTCTAGATATACATTTGTAATTTAGTATTTCTGATGTTAAATTTGTTTTCAACACAAAATTGGTTAATAGGTATTACATCTAAGATAAGCATAATATTATCACGTGTGAAGGTTTCATACGTGAAACAGAGTTCTCTCGACCGGAAGAATGATAGTGGCGGAATTAGAGATCACATCTTAAAAAAATGCGCAGAAATTAGCACGAGGAAAGATAAGCGAAATAGTGGCAGGGCTGAAGTACAAAAACGGCTTCTGGTACCTCGTGTAGAGACACAAGCTTTACGCTAAACGGCTCATTATCGCGGTTATGTTGCCATGCACCCGACAAAATGTTAGAATCCAATGGGTGCGGTTATGTTGCCACTCAACTGACAAAATGTTACAATGCAATGTGCGCGGTTATGTTGCCACACACCGGACAAAATGTTGCGATGTAATGGGTGCGGTTATGTTGCCACACACCGGACAAAATGTTGCAGTGCAATGGGTGGGGTTATGTTGCCACACACCGGACAAAATGTTGCAATGCAATGGGTGAGGTTATGTTGCCACACACCGGACAAAATATTGCAATGCAATGGGTGCGGTTATGTTGCCACACACCGGACAAAATGTTGCAATTCAATGGGTATAAGATAGGCTAAACTTTATTAACAAATTCTTAAATTTCCTAACTGTAAAGATAAAAATTAAAGCTTGAAACAACATGCCTTAACGCAGCCTCTCGGGGGTAACATTCGCTAACATTTCTTATTAAAACTTATTCAAAAAGTAGGAAAAATTCTTCTACTAAGTGCTTTTGATATTGCTAGCTATATATATATATATATATATATATATATATATATATATATATATATATATATATATATATATATCAATTGAAATATACTTGTTTACTATTCATTTATATAAAAATATTAAATTTAACAGAATATTTGAGTTATTTGCCCCAACAAACTAATTTATTGACAATGTCATACCAGGAGTTAGTTCAAATTGAATGCAGGTATACAGTTCAAGAATTATTAACAAAAAACACTTACCATTAAACTAAAGAGACCTTGATTCAACTCTATTTTAAACTGTTTATTATATTGTTTTTAATAATTTACTTCCACGTTTTTAAAACCTTAATAAATGTAAATTAAAAGTGCCCCATATCGATACTACGTAGAGCACTATCGATTTTAGAATAAAAAATGGCCATCTTTAAAAAGAATATAAATTCGCGCTAATGGAAAATCTTACTTAACGGAGTGGGAGGGAGCAATTGTCGTACCCTAAGGAAATTGTGATAAAGGCCGCATTATAGCAATATTTTTACCTTCAACCTTTAAAAATACCGCGGCGTGAAAACGTAATGGCCAGAAATCTTCTTAAGGGTTATTTATGACGCCGATTATTTAATCACGACCTGTCGATTTGAAAATACGGCAGTAAGAAATATGTATGGATATTACAGAGTGAGTGAATTAATATGAAATAGCTAGAATAAAAGTATTGTACATACAACTGTTAACATCATGAGTAAGCCCGGACGGTTTCCTTTTATAACAGAAATAAACCTATACTTTACGTTCAAAGATTAAATAATATAGGCTGTTATACAATACATTATAATAAATGTATAATTGCGCTGTATACATACATACATACATATATATATATATATATATATATATATATATATATATATATATATATATATATATATATATATTGTAAAACTTAGATGAATTATTTTTTCTTGTTGAATATGTATGGTGAAATAAAATAATTTTCATAAACAAGAATATACGAGTATTACTTCATTTTATTGTTGATTGAAGCTTTTCGTTAATTTACATTATTAGCATTTTCAAAATTTATAAATCACTGTCCAGTTATGTGACTAGAGTAAGACTCAAAGTTACTAGAGTTATGTGTTGAGCCTTACTCTAGTCACATAACTGGACAG